>JAAGAY010020994.1:29935-72204 GCA_011801015.1 Ardeotis arabs
GGCTCTGAGCGACCTGATCTAGTGGGGGATGTCCCTGCTCCTTGCAGGGGGGTTGGACTAGATGACCTTTGAAGGTCCCTTCCAACCCTAACCATTCTATGATTCTATGAGGCCAAGGGAGAGGAGCTCCTGCTCCCAAAGCTGCTACCAGAGCTGTGACACAAAAATTGTCCCTACCTGTTATCTTTTGGCTTTCCCATATTTCTACTCCAGTGAAGAATTATTGAGTCCTCTCTTCTCACAATCGCTTTTTCCTTTGCTGCCTCCAGACAACCTGTAGCTTTTTTTCAGGTTTGCCTTGGAGTCTCATCCGGTAACTCCAAGTCATTTTGTGTTGCGTATGAGTTGCTGGGTCACAATATTTATTCTTTTGCATGCATAAGCTGCCTGCAAGTGATAACGATAATGGGAGCCACAAGGCCATGGGGGATTAAACCACTAAGTAAACATCATCTCACCTGTGGACCTTATTGTACTCACCTTCCTATTTGCAAAGGCTGAATGATATCCTTAGTTGTGGTGAGAGTGATCTTCTCTAGCCTTAGTTGTCAACAAGTAAAGGGTCTTATTCGAGTTGTTTAATTCTGTAGCTAGTGGAGAGAGAACAAGTATGCCCAAAGATCCACTTATCTCCCTTATGCTGGATTAAATTGGGCTTCCCATGTGCCTCTTCGTTGATTACAAAGGGAATCTGGGGTGGGAAGTTCAGCCTTTAGACACCCAGAAAGGGCAGGTGGATTTTGTCCTTTTGAAGTCAACTAGGGGTTTATAGTTGTTTTTTATTGGGCTCAGGAGTGAACTTCCTAAGGAAGGGACGTGAGCTTCCAATTTGGGTTAGGGGAAGAAAGAAAAAAAGCTGGGTCAGATAAGGTTTGTGTAAAGCTTTTGTGTTCCCTGTTTTTGCCAAAAAAAAAAGAAAAAAAAAAACAAAAAAAAAACCCATAAAAACATACTCTCCTCCTGCACACATAGCTTCCTGTTTTTCTTGGTTTTTGTGTTAAAGATGGAAGAAGAAACAATGTCTGAAGGAAAAAAAAAAAAAAAGGTTCTCCTTGGGCTGAAAAATCAATTATGCAGCCTCAGTGCTTTTTGAAGAGAGTACTGAATGCCGGTTTCACCCTTTGTAAGCTCCTGGCCACACAGTGCTATCCTAAATTTGCTGAAATTTTAACATGGTCAATATTTTGACAACTTGGCATTGTCTCTTCTTTCAGTGCTTGAGGTCCTGCCATGCAGGTGACCAACAAAAAATTTTATGGTTGATGCATAAAATCAGTGGTATTAAGCCAGGCTACATCACCTCTCATAACACAGAACAACATGCCTGGACAAGAACAGCACAAAAACTGGAAAAGGTTGTAGTAATACTTCCTCCTTATGTACTTCTTGCTTCCTCAGGAATTTCCTGAGCTGGAGTTGATGGCTTTGAGCCTGAGGGTCTTGTGTTCAGGGTGGGAGTCTTGATGGGTTTGTTAATTTTCTCGTGTTTTTAAATGATGTGGTTATCTCTTAACTGGTACATTGTGTGTTTCTGTCTGCTTGTGAGGTGGCTCCAGTCAGTTGAACACTAATTCATCCCGACTCATGATGATCTGAGGCTTGACAAGAGCAGACGCTGAATGGAAGAATTTGCTCCAGCGTGTTGGTGTTGGTTCAACAAAGCCTGGGATTGTTTTTCCACATGACAGAATGGTCTTTGTGCCAGCCTGAATGCAGACTCAGCTGGAGCATGACACGTGAAAGGGGGGATGTTGTTTGGAAACATAGGGTGCGTGAGGACACTCGGCCCCTAGAGAAAAGCGACAAAGGTTGGGATAGAAAGAGGAGCAACGCCTCAGCGTTGGCCACTGGAGTTTGACCCCATGGCTGAAGGAGCTCCTCAGTTTATGGACTCTGAGCCGGCACTACTAATTGAATGAGGAGATCACACTCTGTTCATGGTCATGTTTATGTGATGGTACATCAAACTATGCTGGGGGACAGATCCAAGTTAAAAAGTAATCTGGCAAAGAGGGCTAGGGTCTATGGTCCAAGCTCAAACACATCTTTCCTCTCCCTCCTCCACCTCTTATGATGAACGCTTAATGCTAATCCATTTTTTTCCCTGAAAAGAAAACCCCTATTTTTGGTCATATTAATGATGATTATACAGACGTTGAGCTGACCAAGGGGAGGAAACAGCTAATTAGGTCTACGTTTGTTCTGGTTTAAGGTCCTGAGATTTGTCTGTCACGTCACACACTGTGATGTGATGTAAAGTGCTGGCCTGTATTAACTCCATCTAATAATAAACATTTAATAAGTTTATTGGTTAATTTCTGAGGGAGAAACTCGCTACTGGCAGGTTTTGTGCAGAACTGTCTATTATTCTGCCCTGTAATGTGCATCCTTTAGAGCTACACGCTGCTTGGGGAAAGACACAATCCTCACGCAAAGGGTGAGTGAGTGGTTAACAGCAGGGGAGGGTTTGTGTGTCCTTCTGGGCATCTAGAGGAAAGTCTGTCAATAAGAAAGTTTTAGATTTCCTGCGCTTTAGATTGTGTCTTCCTGCAAAGTGGAGAGGCATTTACCAGGCCAAGTGTAAGCGCCCATGCTCTATATGGCTTTCTTAGATGGTTTTAGATGCTTTAGTTAGAAGCCACCAAGTTAACACCATTACCGGCATGAGAGAAAGTGTCCTAGACAGTGAAAAGCAATATCTGAGGAAGAGTTTCAGGTTTACCCTGTCAGAGAAGTATCTTTGGTCCCTCTTGTCTTCAATTTGGAAGACTTTTAGTTACTTCTGAACTACAATTTGAATTAAAGTAGCTTTACTCCTGCCTCTGAAACGATCATAGAATCATAGAATGGTTTGGGTTGGAAGGGACCTTAAAGATTATAGAGTTCCAAGCCACGTGTCCTGGGCAGGAACACCTTCCACCAGAACAGGTTGCTCAGAGCCCCGTCCAGCCTGGTCTTGAATGTTTCCAGGGATGGGGCATCCACCACCTCTCTGGGCAACCTGGGCCAGTGGTCCACCACCCTCAGTGTAAAAAATTTCTTCCTTATATCTAGTTTAAATGTACCTTCTTCCAGCTTAAAGTCATTACGTCTTGTCCTATTGCTACATGCTGTTGTCAAAAGTCCCTCCCCATCTTTCCTGTAGCCCCCTTGAAGTACTGGAATGCTGCTGTAAGGTCTCCCCAGAGCCTCCTCTTCTCCAGGCTGAACAGCCCCAGCTCTCTCAGCCTGTGCTTATAGGAGAGGTGCTCCAGCCCTCTGATCGTCTTCGTGGCCTCCTCTGGACTTGCTCCAACAACTCCATGTCCTTCTGATGTTGGGAGCTCCAGAGCTGGACGCAGCGCTGCAAGGGGGGTCTCACCAGAGCGGAGCAGAAGGGCAGAATCCCCTCCCTTGACTTGCTGCCCACACTGCGGGGGATGCAGCCCAGGATGCAGTTGGCTTTCTGGCCTGGAAGCACACATCACCGGCTTATGTTGAGCTTCTTGTCGACCAGCACCCCCAAGTCCTTCTCCTCAGGGCCGCTCCACATCCATTCTCCGCCCAGCCTGGATTTGCGCTTGGGCTGTAGTAGGAAGGCGTCTGTTCAGCTGCATGTCAGTAGTAACTTGACTGCCTCTCAAAGGGCAGAGGAGGGAAAACTTGGCCTGTTTGAGGACAACTGCCAGGACGGATGAGATTGGAAGGGCTGCAAAGGCGCAATGCCCTTCAGATTAGCGATGAAGGGAAAGAGGAGAGTTTAAGGAGGGGAGGGGCTGCAGCAAACATGGTCATGGCATTTACATCCCAGGTGGTTTAGTATTAAAATGTCCTGAGCCCTCCCTAAATCTGGCATAGTTCATGATAGGTTTCTTCCATCTGAGAAGTGTCATGTCGACTGATAATCTTAACTTCAGCACAGAGGGGGATTCACAAGAGGAAGATGGAAAATGAATAGTCCTTTTGTGGATGTCCAATTTATTCCTTAATGTACAGGAGCTGATAAGATTTTTTGGCGAGATGTGTGTTTCCATCAGGATCTTTGTGTCACATCGAGAAATCCATGGGGCTTTCCAGACATTTTCCTGGTGGAACAGCTGCCTCAGAGCTACAGACTCCGAAGTAGAAAGGGGTTCTATGCAAAGCCGACAATGAGGTTCAACATTTCACCAAAATGTCTCTTTGCTTGGTTTCCGATCTGTTCCACCCACCCCTCTGGCAATTTTCTGAAAGTGAGTATAAGAACCTGTTGTGGCTCCTCAAGACGTATTTTCTTGCTGAAATGTGTATTTAGCAGCTTTGGACAGACCCTATTGAGGATGAATGTTCCTCCAGAGGACCCAGGCTGCTTCCATCTATTGGATGCTCACCAACAGCTTAGGTTGGTATGAGCTGCTGCATCACCCTTTTTTCTGCCCCCCATTGTCATGCTCAGCAGGTAGACAAAGGATATGATGAGCCACAGAGATCTGGTGACTCCTACAGAAGTTGTTTCTCAAGGTCTTTTGCCTGTTTCTACATGAATACTATTATGTGTCCCTTCTTTAATTACAGATCTGTGCTGTCCAGCTTTCTTGTACCTTCGTTTAGGGAGAAGAAACAGATATGTCTCATACTTTGGAAAATGTTCTCCTAGGAAAATCTCATCCTTCCTCATGGGAGCCTGAAGCAGGCTGGTGGGTGTTTTGTTTCACCAGTAGAAGTCTCAGTCCTCAAAGGCTGTAGAGTTTCAGATTTTGCACATAAAACCAGGCGCTGTCATGCTATGTGCAGGTCCACTTCCATCAGTTCTGGCCATCGGGAGTGCATCACCTTCAAAGGTCTTGACTCCCTAGCAGCAGAGCCACGCATGAAGAGCAGATGAAGATCTTGTGAGCATGCTTCAGAGTGGCTCTGCTCGAGCTCGCCTTGCCCTTCACAGAGCAAACACAGAATTGCAAAACCACCGAGTCGTGTGAAAGCTGTGTCCAAACCGGGGGAAGACAGCATGTGACAGCCCCAGGTTCCTGCTCAGTGCTTCCGTCACCCAGTGGCACTGCAGTTTGCATTCAATTTTTTACGTATGTGAATACAACGTGACTTCCACGTGCCCTTGGACAGTCTCAACTCTTTCCTTTGCCCTGTGTGGCGGAGCCAGCGTTGGTTTTGTTCACTAAGTGACAAACTTCAAATATTCTTTGCCTGACTGGGCGAGAATAAGCGGGCAAATGATGTTCTCACAAAACTGATGAGGAAAGCCTGGAAAGAGTGGCTGAAACTCACGCTTACCCTACTGGCTGATGTGATGGGATGTGATGTGGTGACTTAGGTCTTTTTGTGGTGCCCAAAGGGCTGTTTTGAAAGCTGACTGGTGCTGCTCACCCATTTAGCAAATCATCCCTGACTGTCACGTTCAGGCTGGAAATAGCTCACAAATTTTCCCAGGAAGGGTGAGAACATAATTGCTAAAAAGAAAGAAGCACCACCAAACTCAAAACAAAACAAAACACTGTGTTAAATCTGTATCAGGTTATAATGGAAAAGAGTGTCCAAATGCTTCTGGGTTTTTCAGAGTTAGCTTGGGTGTCTGTACAGCGTTGCGACTGCAGGGGTTTCTCAACCCACCTACTGCACCATGGGAATGCTTTGGGCTGAGCCCTGTAAGGTTTGAGCTCAGGTCTTCATGGGTAATAGACCTTCAATGAACCAGGATTGCAGATAGGCAGGAGGCAGAGTGCGGGTCCAGCTGATGGTTGGAAGGGGCGATGCTGCATCCAGATCAGTAGGTCCACGTTGGACATACGTAGTTCTTCTTCCAGGTGACCATTACAGAAGTAACCAAAGAACACCTAGGTTGGGGCAGTGATGTTTCTGTGGTGCTGTGCATGTGTTCTTCAGCCCTGAGGAGGCTCCTCAGCCTCCTGCCTCTGGTTGTGGACTATCATGGTCCTGTAGAGCAAAGCTTGTGGGTATCTGCACCCTTGGTTTGAGTCATTCAGTTTACGTTAAGCCATCTGTATGTAATGATTGGGTGGCTTCTCTGGTTGTTTTTGTAAGGGGAGAGTTTGGGAAAGACTTCCTAGTTTGGCATCTTAGCACCCATTCTTTTTGTTTTGCGCAAGATAAAACATTTTCTTGCAAAATTAAGTACGGACCAGGTGGTGAACAAGCCCCTCTCATAGCAGAGTGATCTGAAATGACTGAATTGTTTTCCCTTCTTCTCCAAAAAGAGACAAAATAGTCAGGCTTAAATATAAATGTGACCCCACTGGCTACCTGCTGTTCTGCTGAAGAGTTTGAAAATGAAACGCTGTCACGTATCCAGTCTGATTTTACTCACTGATTAAGCAAGCTACTTATGCTTAGAAATATCTAACAAGCTTGGATGCTTTCTAGGACCGGTGAGAAACAACTTTATCCTTGTGCCTACAAGACAGGGGATTAAGTGGTGGAAAAAAATTAACTTTTAGATCTATCCTGTCCTCTTGGTGCTCCGGGATGAGAGCTTTGTTTTGCTTTTTTCCTGGCTCAGTTGCCTTCCCTGGGAGGGGCCAGGAGGAGTTCAGATTCCAGCTCTTTGACCTGTTTGCATGCCTACAGCTTTCCTCTGGGACAAATCACTGGTGTTCCTGCAAAAAAACCAAAACAAAACAGGTTTATGCTCATGCAGATCTTGATGTATGAAAACCTGAAAACTAATGAGATTATGGAATTTTTAAATGCTTCCCATTTTTTCAGACAAATGAAATTTAAGAGACAGTGGTTATTAAGGAGAAAACATTGTCATTCATCTGTGCAGCCAGTTGTGTCTGGATCTGAACAACCACCTAAAACCAGGCCAGCTAACCATTCAAACTGCAAAGCATCCCTTGTTCTATGACACCGTTTCATCCCAAGCTCCAGGATGACCTGGAAAGTGAGTTGCTAAGCAGAGTTTGGTGACTTTAGGGACCTTAAATGCTTATTTAGCAAGGAATCCATCCACACATGAAGCTTAAAAGTGAGATGTTCCCACCTAACTTGGTCACCCCACCCAGGCGAGCTATTTATAGTCTATGCTGAGATGCTCAAGGAATTTCCTCCCAGGAAGTATAAAGTAGGGTTAGGCTTCGATGTCTAGCTTCCCGACATCTCAACACAGGGAGAATGAATCCCAGCTATTGTTTGTAGCAATCAGGGTAAAGGTTCAGGATGTCTTAGAGTATGCCACCAGCAGACAGCCTGAGTTCAGCTCTTCCTGGAAACAGTGCAAAGACTCTAGTTATGTCTCCTTTAGTAGACAAATTAGGTCTAGCCCCATAGCCAAGGGTTATTGCATAACCTACACATAGCTAATTTCTCCTTACCTCCCAAAATAGCATGACTATGTGCAAGCTACCCATTTCAAATGGTCCCTGCACCATACCTGAGAATTAATTGTCACAGATGAAAATTATGTCAACGTCTCTGCCACCAATTTAGCAATGTAAATCTTTGCAGCATAATGCCATAGCCTCGTTTGCTTACTATTGTGAACGTAGTTTTTGAGCGTGCACTACAACCAGGTTAAAGATGAACGTGGACAGACCATATTCAGCTTCTTGAGTTTGCTGGTTTGCTTCATGAAGTTAAAAGAATCTCAATTTTGTATTTTTATCACCATTAGTAATATCAGCTGATTCTGACCATAGTATCTTCACCACTTGGCCCTCTTCCAGTCTCTTATGACATACCATTAGCTGGCTGTGTTCACTTCCTCTGAAACATTTATTTCAGGAGATAAGACTGGGAAGGAGGAAGCTACTGGAGTTTGCTCACATAGGTTTGCTACCGTTTTTTGTTTAAGTGCTGCCCACTTCCATTTTAGGCAAGCCTTCCTTCTTGACGCAGCAGTTGTGACATATAACCAGCAGTGTAGTGTCCTACTTGGAAAGGAGTAACACCAGACCTTTGTTCCTCCGGAGAGCTGGGCGCCTGGGCATGGCTGGCGTAGCTTTGCAGCTCCGTACGATAGCTTTCAATGCCAAAAGGTGTAGACTGAGGCATCTGGGCAGAAAACTGGTGAGGGATACAGGAAGAGATGCTTTGCTTCATCCTTTGCTGCCTTGTTCTTCAGGGATTTTCTTCTAGGAGATCGAATCTGGCACTAAGCAGGATTAACACATATCAAGAATTTTGGGGTCTTTCCAGTCATGTACTAGAGGTATCATGGCCCACCTGAGAAGATCTTCATTTGAAGCATCAGGAAAATGGGCTGTAGCCTCGGTGGTCTTCTGAGACACCAGCTCATCTTGAGCTATCGAGTTTCCATTTCCTCTTCTAACATTTTCAGATGTTTTTTTGGGAGAGTGATGACACCTGTGCGTGCTATCAAGAGCAGGAAAGGCTGATTGTTTGCAATGAACACTGAAGCCTTGATAGATGGATTCTCTCGCAAGGGAGTTCATGTGTTCCTTCTGTGTTGTATCCAGGACATGTGCACGGCTGAAGCAACTGCATCTCTGCTCCAAGTGGAAGAAAACTTCTCAGCATGCCTGGCACGGATAGATGCCCTCATCCTCAAGCCTCTGCTCCAGGCAGGTAAGTCAGAGCAGACTACCTTTTTGTCTCTACTTCTAGTCTTGAGTTGCAGGGACACCTATGAAGGGAATTATAATTTAAACTCCATGGCTGAGGACTTTGCTGAGGGCTGGTTTGCTGGAGTAAGTGATATACAAAGTTGTTTCATTTAAGATAGTGAGCTCTTAAGGATGCTCATGGTCTTTCATTCAAGCCTACGACCATGGTTCCTGTTGTTTTTAGAGTTTAATCCAAATTCTAACCAGTGTCAGCCTGGACACCTGCTCCGAGGCTTGTTTCCAGCAGAGTGTGTGGAAACCCAAAATGCATCTCACATACACATGACCCCTAAACTGTGCCCGTTCTGCTTTCTTGCTCTCGGTTCGTGGTCATGCCCGTCCTGGAAGGTAAAACTGGTGGGTGCAGGATCAGAGCTGGCAGTAAATCAGAGCAGCTCTACTGAAGTAACAAATCCATATAAATATTCACAAGCCTGTCTGGCCAAAAGTGGTGCAACTGGATTAGGCCTGTAGGGTGGTTCCCTCTCATGTCACTGCCTTTTTTTGGTCTACCCTCCAAGGAGACCAGGAACAGTCCTTCAGGCCAGGAGAAGAAAATTTTCCTCTAGTGCTCATGTCTGAACTGGGGCTGAGCCTCATGGGCTGCCCTGACCACATGGCCCACAAGAAAGGGAAGGATAAAGTCCGTGCAGTTACTCACAGGGACACAATCCTAAATAATCATCATCTCCTTCCTCCCTGGCATTGTTTTCCTATAAGAATATATGTGCTTTACACTGAAAAATTGGGCTGAGTATTAGATATAGACAATGTTTTCCATAAGATTTCTTGGCGTCAAGGCTTTCTGATAGCCTTTTCCTCATCTTTTCCTCAAAGAGCCTAGTGACCAGAAGGGAAAGGAGAACTTTAAGCTCTTCCTGCTCCTGAACGATCGATTTCAAGCTCTCTGGAACCTCACAGAAGAAAATTACCGGATACTAAAACAGAAATGCAGCACCTCTGAGTCATTCTGCATCCAGGACATTTATGTTGTCTGGAAAGGAGACCTGTTTCTAAGCCTCTACATCCAGTAAGTACAGAAGCATTTTGGAGTAGTGCAAGGGACCAAATTTATCAACTAATGGGTAGGCCAGTGCAATTAATTTGCGTATTTAATTTGTTCAGTCCTGTCCACTAGCGTTCGGTCATTAGGTCAGGGAAGTGATTGCATTCAGTGCTCAGGACAAATGCTACAAAATATAGCATCTGTGCAGACACCTTAATAGCCTTTTTTTTTTGTAGCTGTGAGTAGGGTTGTAAGAGGCAGAAGATTTTTTCTTGCAAGTATAGGGGTTTTTACACATCTTAAAAATGGGAAGAGGACAAGGGGAGAATTTGTCCCTGGGGAATTTGTGAGGACAAAGCTTGGGCTGTTATCAGGAGCAGAAACGCATGCACAAGCAGGTTTAAAGGACTCATAGGGACAAGGAGAGGGAGATGTCACCAGACACAGTTCATATTCTCTATTTCTGCCACATTTTTATGCTTTTAGTGAGAGATATGACAGCAAGTGATAGATACAGTGTGATGTGAAAAGCATACTGCCCTACTCCTGTTTCTATAATTAATTATGTCTGCTCCCCATCTGTCTACACTGCAAAAAAAAAAAAATGTTTACCAAAATCACTTTAGCATGTATAACCTGTGTGTCGATGTCCTAGCATGAAAAATGGTTTATGGACACCTCAGATGACAAAAAGATCAGACAATGTTCAATCCTTCATTCATCACATTGGCCACAAACGTGCCAGGAGACGGGCACACTGGCTCCTGGACTTTGCTGTTTGTCTAGTCTTGGTCTTGAAGGTTTTTATGCACGTGGAGGGAGGAAGGAGGAAAGATGGACTACTTTTTGTTTTGTTTTTCCTTGGACAGCATCATTTTAGAAAGTGATGCACAACAAGCTTTGCCTTTATGTGAATGGAGTTGGAAGCAGTGTGCGTTGTTCACTTGGGAACTGATGCAGTGAATTAAAACTGGTTTGCCTTAAAAAGGCACATAAAAGATGAAAACTTGTGCTGGGGTTTCAGATGATACAAAGGAGAATTTAATACCTGGTTTTGTCAGCTGTCGTGCAAAAAAAAATAAATAAATAAAAGGAAAAAAGGTGGTTCCTGCCCATCTCTGCTGACTCACTCCTCACTCTGTGCAGTCCTGATCCTAGAGCATCTCATGCTTTTTGGAATGATATAGGAGGAAGCAAAGCCGCTGTTCAGGGGCCTGAAAATCAGCAGTAAATACATGTCCCTGAAAAATGTAATAAATGATAATTAGTCTAGACCTTAAACATGGCTTAGCAGAAAGCACTACTGGAAGAAAGGGTGGTATTTACAGACAAAATATGGCTCGATCTCCCTCTAGTGTGAGATGAGATACATTGGCGTGGGACACCTTGCCTTGAATTTACCATCAGTGACACAGACTTGATCCTTTTCCTCCAGCCAGCAGAAATTCATACATCCGAAGCCGGTATCTCAAGCTCAGCCTTTGTATGTTCAAATGAACTTCATCCCTCTGTCGCTTAAACCTTGTAGATAACATGCATCTCTAACTCAGCCTGTGCTTATTTGTGTTTGTTTTTTTTTTTCTTGCCAACAGATATTTCGTCACTTTTGCAAACTACGTTGTAGTCCACGGTTTCGAGCACGCCACAAAAAGCAAAAGGTCAGTGGGTTGGAAAACGCTTGTTGAACACATAGGAACACAACGCTACGGCATGGGTTAAGACACTGAGCAGGAGTGAGCACTGCACCTCGCAGTGATCTCCATTGCACAGCTGCTTCTCCTCTAAACTGGCCGTACTGGCTGGTCCTGCCATCTTCTCAGACCACAGCAGCAGTGTTGAAAGGTTTCCACTACAGATCTCTCTCCATCTCCTTCTAGCCATGCACAACTCCATTTATAGGACAGGAAACCTGTAAATTTGGAACTGGGGGGTGGGTTCGGGTAAGAAGAGAAACCTGAGAAAGGATGATGTGGGAATCTGGCAGGAAATTTCCTCTGCTTGTCCCAGATGTCGTCAGAGTTTCATGGAAACAGCAAATGAAAACACGAGCACTGGATGTGAGCAGATTCACAGCCACTTTATCTGAGTCACCCTCTTGGTGTGCAAACCATCACAAAAGTCACGGGATATTCTTTATGTCTGTGGACGTGGTTCCTATTTGCAAAGGTCGCTAGGCCAGAGGCAGGATGGATGGAGCTCGTTGCCCTATTTCTCTGTGTTTGGTGTGCAAATATATTTGCACTATGTTACCTCCTGCTCGTTCAACTCTTTCTCTACCCTCTTTGGGAGCGAGGTAGCATATAAAGTTTGGAAGGCATAAGAATGGCAATTTGCAGAAAAACTAATTCATGAACCTTCGTCTTAATTCACCATCTTGCAGCGAAGCCTGGAAGCACCATAAGACAGTGCTGAAACAATTCCTCACAGACTTCACCTCTGAGACCTCCCTGTCACTGGCCTTGTACACTGTTCTTCAGAAACCTATCCGGGATCACATCGAGCAATATATACTACTCCTCACCAAACTGAACGAGGTTCTCAAAGAGGTAGGAAGCTTTATATGATGTTACTTGACTGGCTTGTGCTAAAATCTTACGCAGGGCTTTGTGGTGATGTCAGTGAATCCAAAGCTGGCTGGAAGTGAATGATTTCCAGTGGACAGTTGGGGTGGTAGAACCAGCACAAGTGGAGTGCAGCCCACCTGAAGGTCTCGAAGCAATGAAGAGTGGCCACTCCAGCATAGCACAAGCTATTCGTCATACAGAGGACCTGAAAGGATCAAGTCACTGGCCTAAGGTTGCACTCTTCTGTTGGTGGCAGAGATAATGCTAGATTTGGGAGGCTTTCCTTGGAAAGGGGGTTGGAGGGTTAACGAGATTCAGAACTGCTGAGACTTTTCTGCAGCTGTAGCCCAGAGAATAGATGTCTTGCACAGCCATGCCTAAAGCACTGCTCAAGCCCTGCCTTCTTTCATCAGGGCTCTGAAAAGGATGTGGTTACCACTGCCATCAAGGAGTATATGAAGCTGGAGTCTTTCATCAGCCAAGTCCTGGATGAAGCTTGTTTTACCAAGTCCTTATGGAAATCCTTGGGCTACAAATTCACAGTGAGTTGTGGATGTAGAAACTGGCTTGATGGGGAGCTTTTTGGAGGTCTTACATTCCTGCTTAAACATGGAAGAAATTTAACACGGATCAAGCATTTGAGGCTTGGTTTGGAAGCCAACAAAGCAGGGCAATATGGAATCCTTGGAGAAACCATATGGACACTGGGTGCTTTAGAAGTTAAGCCCTATGTCTAGTTCTGCTGTCACTGTCAGCTTGTGCCTCAAGTCAGGCAGTCTCTGGAGGAACTGTTGGCTTGAGTTGTATGCCCTCTCCCAAATCCTGATGTTTCCTGATGCTTTGATCCACCATCTTAACGTCTGTGGTTCCCTCTGTAGGACATGCTGTGTGTACCTGAAAGGAGGCTGCTGGAAGATAGCAAAAATCTTCCCATCTCTACCAGCACGAATCGATCAGACCGGATCTTGCTCTTTGATGATGTCCTTGTGCTAATTCAGGTGAGTCTTCAGTCTTTCAGAGAGATTGGAAGGGCAGTGTGGATAAATGACAGTAAAATTCAAGTTCTTTCGATGCTGAAGATGCAGCAGGGCTTGGCTGTTGGCAGAACCTTGTCTCAGACCCATGCACCTGTGGTTTACACTGGAGAATAAAAGCAAGCCTCATGAAGAAGGAATAGAGGAGCATCCAGATAACTTTTTCCCCAGTAAATGTGTACTATCCAACCACTACAGGCACATTTCTAGTAACCCAAGCCCATGTCTACATATAAATCTGTTGATTTCTGTCCTTGCTTATTCAAAGGGGGTCTGATGGGTCAAAGATATTGTGCTATAAACACTTATGCATAGGACTAAACATGGTCTTCCATGGTTGACTCTGCTAGTGGCATTGGAGCAGAAGTTGCAGGGGTTCTTGGGGCTAATTCAGGTATTTAGGGCCTGGGTGTGGGGCAGACAGGGAGTGTCTACAGCCCCGGATAGCTAGATGAATAATACGTGTTGAAAGCTGTTCCGCAGCATGTTAACTAAGTCCAGCTTGGCTTGCTTTGACTGACAGCTCCTGTAATCTAGCATGGCTCTCTTCATGTGCATCTCTCTCCGCTTGCTCTTTAGTCATGTGCCAGCCCCTCCGGTGCCCAAACACGACTGCCTTGTGAGCTGATAGATCTTATGGGCTCTTCCAAACACGAGCCTTTGTGATAACACTGAGCAGTACTACGCAGCTTGCAGGGTCTAGGCCTGAGGATATAGGGTGGTGATTACCTCGTCCAACTTTACATGGTAGATTTCTTAGCACCGTAGTGATCTCGTTGTGAGCAAGTGCCCCCAGGCTCCCTTTATAGTCAGAGGAGAGAAACATGCGCTGCCTGGGTGTGGTTCGTCTGATCTATTTTAGATGCCAAAATTAGGATGAGTTGAATCATGTCCTTGACTCCATTGACCAGGACAAGAGCACAGCGTAACCAGCTCACACGGAGATACCTACACTGTAGACATCTCTGTCCAGGCAACGGTTCCCACCCACTATGTCTCATCTGCTGCTCTGACTGTTATCGAGGCTTGTGGAGATATAACTGGACTGGGATTGAACCAGTTAGCTTGGGCTGCTAGCAGGGGGCAGCTGATGAGGGCTCTGGTGCTGGGAATCTGAATTTCCGTCCCTTCCCTGTTCCACCAAATCTGGTAGATACATTAGGATTAACTCTTGGTGAACTCCATAGTGCTAGTGCCTAATCTTGGTCAACTACATCCTTACAGACAGCAGCTCCATAGTGTGGGCACCTGGACTTCAGACAGGGAAAGAAGATGTAATATTAAATGCAATCTTTACCTAATATTTCATCCATTTCAGTTTCCTCTTCTTGGTGTGCTGTTGGTTGAAATAGTGACTCCTTAAATGTTGTACTTGTGGGCCACTATTGGCTGTGCGATCTGGAGTCCAAATCATAAGTCCAGTCATATGAAAAACTAGGGCATACTGGGTGCCAGGGATGATTTGGGAGTGTTATCATGTGATAGGGAAGAAACTCTTGTAGAGAGAAGGTCTGCTACTGTTAGTTGTAGCCATGGCATTGTGGAACACCACTTCTTAAACTAAGAACTTTCTTCCTTCTACATTTCTTCAGTCTCTGAGGTCTGTCTTTGTAGTGTGGGATAGACGTGTGGACCACAAAAGAGGGAATCTACAGTGCCGCCAATCTTGCTCTGCTGTTCAGTGGATTGACAGAGTGGGGGACAAAGTGTGATGCTTACATCAATAAGAGCAATATCTTCTCCCTTTTGTTCCAGGGAAACAGCTTTCAGAGTTTTGACCTGAAGCTTGTGTGGGTAGATGAAAACTGCAAGGAGAAATCAGCTCCAGGACTGTAAGTAAAAAATTTCCATTTGGAGATTAAAAAAAAAAAAAAAGTTCAACTTGATTGTGAAACTGAGGAAACAATTCAAAACTTTGTCCTATCTCCTTTCCACCCAGTGGGATTGGTTCTGGGCGATGGGTAATTGCAGCACCTCTCAGATGGGATCACAGCAGCTTGGCCTTGCATTGCTTGCATTTGCTGGCTCTTGAAATCAATCGATAATAAAATGGTTTTGGCTGCAGACCTAGGACAAAGATAAGTTGACCAGTTGAGTATCACTTCAGAAGGAAAAACTGACCACAAAAGCACCATTAGCTTGGGATTAGAATTGAGAAGAGCAGGAACTGTTGTTTGACTGAGAAATGTGTTTTTTTCACAGTCTCTGTAATGTCTTTTGCTTTACAGGTATGGGCTCCGCATCATAACCCCAGAAGAAACGTTCTTTCTCTTTGCCAAAGACCCGCAGATGAAGGTTAGCAGTGGGCAGGGTGTTTCTGCTCCACCTGAAATACTGTGCACCAAGTTTTGAAACAGAGGAATGGCGTAGAGGGGATGGCAGCTCTGTAGCGGGGTCAAAACATGGACTAATGAGTGGAAGTTGAAATCTCACTAAGCATCGGGGATTTAGCTTCCTGACCAGAAGGCAGATGAGCAGGCTCTGCACCTGCTTAGAATGCAGCTGAGGATTTTCCTCTGTGATTTTTGCCATTTTTTAAAATAATTAAAGCAGAATAACAGGCAGTGTGGCTTTTTTTTTTCCTCTCTGGAGCCAATACTTCAAGATAACACCTCCTGTTGATGCTGTAGATGGGCCATAACTCACCAGCCAACCAGCTGAATGGCACAGAATTGATGGGAACCCAACAGCTTCTTGCTGATTCTCCTAAAGTTTCTCTTATTTGGAGCTATTTTGCTTTCTTTACTCGTTAGTCCAGAATTTCTGTTCCTCTGTCCGCAGGCTGTTTGGCTGTGGAAGCTGAACCAGGCTGTCCGCCAGGCACTGAATGGGAAGCGTGATTTCCCACTGTGGGGCAAGACTGGTGAAGGCACGGAGCCCTCGTCCTGTCGCTTCTTCACCTACGTCTTCAGGCTGGAGGGCAAGTTCAAGAGCGCATCCTACGAGGGAGAGTGGCACTGGGGAAAGCCACATGGCAAGTAAGGAGCCTTTTTTTCCCCTTTCCTAAGCAGGAACATGCAAGGATAGCCCTGCTGTCTTTGTGTAGCATTGTCTGGATCCAGTGGATGCACAGATGGAGGTATAGATACCACAGAGTGGTTGTGGACATGGCATGATCTGGACCACAGACTCTGGGTTGGTGATCTCCCAGGGTGTGCCAGCCTCTCTGATTCCTGCCTCACTTCTTTCCAGAGGGAAATCTGGTAGTGAGGATAGATCCAGGGGGCAGTTGGGACACATTTTGCTTACTTTCAGGGCTTGGTCAAAGCAAGATTCCTGCCGTGTGATCTATTGTATTGTAAATGTCTCACTAGTGATACTGGTTTATGCAGTGAGTTGTAGAGGCTGACCTTAGTAATGTGGTAATGATCACATCAAAGGCACTGCGGTGGCTTATGCCTGTAATTAGGACTTGAGCTAATGTTTATTTTCAAGATCTCAGCCTGAGGCATAAAATCTTACCGTCGTGATGACATGAAAAAAACAACAAAAAGCCTTTGCTTTCAAGTGAGGGAAAAGTTTCAACCTGTGCTATCAAAGTATATTTTAATATCCAAACTATTATCAAAGGAATTAAAAAAAAAAGTAGTCAATAAATACAAAAGATGCTCAAATGCATTTCTTGAGAAGATGAGAACTGTTCGCTAAATCCAACTGAAGTTTAAGAGCTCTGCCAAAAGGGAATGGTCTGTAAATCAAAGGTTAAATGGTCCAACCAAAATCTCTTTGACATAGGACAGAGCACAGTCGCTGTTTTTGTGAAGAAACATGAAATATGACCAACCTCCTCAGACAGCCAAACAGACTGATTTGGAAGTTTTATACTTGCTGCGTTGTACACAGTTTGTTTACAGTTGGTATTGAAAAAAAAGGATAGAATCATAGAATGGTTTGGGTTGGAAGGGACCTTCAAAGGTCATCTAGTCCAACCCTCCTGCAAGGAGCAGGGACATCTCCAACCCGATCAGGTTGCTCAGAGCCTCATCCAGTCTGGCCTGGAACGTTTCCAGGGATGAGGCATCCACCGCCTCTCTGGGCAACCTGTGCCAGTGTTCCACCACCTTCATTGTAAAAAATTTTTTCCTAATATCCAATCTAAATCTACCTCCTTCTATTTTAAAACAATTACCCCTCGTCCTATCACAACAGGCCCTGCTGAACAGCCTCTCCCCATCTTTCTTGTAGGCCCCCTTGAGGTACTGGAAGACTGCTATTAGGTCTCCCCGGAGCCTCCTCTTCTTGGTTTGAAAGAGCTCTAAAATAATGAGAATATCCAAAATCAAAAGCTTCATCTTGAATCTTCTGTGGAAGAGATTGTGCCTTGCCCTAGAATAGCATTATATAAATGTTTGGAGTAGAACTGCACCCAAGGCAGTCCTTTACATCATCCCACCTTCCCCAGCACCTGCACTCCTAACAGAGATCTGAAAACCACTGTGTGCAGACACAGAGGGACAAGCCCTTCTCCTCGCTCTTTGTCTCCTCCTGTCTTAGGGATGGAGAAATGAGATGAATAAATACCTCTGCTGCTTCAGATTAAATGACTTGACTGATACATCCCAGGAAATTTGTGGCAGAAATAAGTGACTTCAGGTGCTTTTAAGGCCTGGACTTTTAATTGCTTAATTACTAGGCTGTCCTTCCCACTCTTGAGATTGCTCTTCTGTGTGACTTGCTACTAATACAAGGTTACAGAGCAGCAAAGCTGGCCTTGATGGCTTGTCCACCTCTGAGGGAGAGACTGGCATGGCAAAGCACATAAGCAGAAGGTTGCAGCGGTGTGAATCAGGGCTCTTCAGCAAAAACATCTGCGCTCTTCACTGTTCTGTCCCAGTACTCGTGATGACGTGGTGTTGGGGAAGGAGATACTTTAACCATCCCCATGGCTGGAGCAGGCATTCTCTCTGGCTTGCTCTCCTTTGCTAGCATTCACACTAGCAAAGCAAAACGAGATGTATTTTAAATCCACTTCATTTAATCTGACCACTTCCTTGTCAATACCAGAAGAAGAACCTGTCTGATGTAGGTGTTTAAAGCAACAGCCTTGGTGAAAGTCAAACAAATGTGTCATGGTTTTGGTACTGCACCATCTTCTATTGTCTCTGGTTGGGGAATGTGTAGGGAGCTGGCTGTGTCTGGGATGGTGCAAGAACTAAAACAGTGAGTGGGTGTGGGTGGAGTGGGAGACCGGGAGGGACGGAAACGCGTTCACAACTGGGCATGGCCACGCAGTAATTTGACCATCGCATTGACCATTCCAATCTCATTGCTGCGTTGTTAACTCGTGTAATAATTTCTACAACCCCCACGCAAAACAGATGGCAAGATATGATCCCTTTAGGCCAGTGCTTGTCTCTTTTGTTTTCATAGTGCCTGGCGCAATTAAGTTTTGGATCGTGGTGTCATTATGTTGTCTACAAGGATGTGCCACGCTGAAACTTCAGCTGGCTTAATCACATGCTGTGCCGCAATTGCAAAAGGATCGTGCGCAAGGTCCTAAATGGATGACCCAGCAACTCTACAAAAAAAAACGCTTTTGAGATTAGGGAACTTGGAAAAGGATTCTTCTGCTCATCCTGGGGCATGAAAACATGGTATTAAACCCTCACAACGCAAACCAAGGTCCCAGAGGTGCCTGGAGTACTTCTGTGTCTCTGTTTCCGGAGGAAATATTTTGATGTTAGCCATTTCTAGGTTGTGCCTCGATACCTTCTGCTGCAGCTGTGAATGTTGGTGGTGATCTCCCTTGTGTAATGCTTGCTTTGAATTGCAGGGGGACACTGAAGTGGCGCGACGGACGAAACCATGTTGGAGATTTCAAAGAGGGCTTGGAGCATGGGTAAGCCTTAAAAAACAGGGTGGGTTTTGTTTTCAAAAGAAGCTAAAAAATGGTTTCTCCCAGCTGTACAGGGACCTTGGTGTCTTGTAGGACTTTATTCACTCTTACAGCCAAATTCATCCAGCCTATTTTGAACATCTAGCTTAAAATTGAGTAGGTTGTAACCTAGAGTCAGTGGGTAGGGAGTGTGCGCAGATGACCAGTTCAGATGCAAACGTCTCTTCAGCTGGATGAATCTGACCCCAGCACTCTAAATCTAGGTGAATTTATTCATATGAAATGCCTTGGAAAAGTTATTTTTAGATATCTTTAAAAGCCTCTCTTAAATAAGGAGTTTTCAGGGGAAGAAAACTATATTATGAAATTTAAAAATTATTTTTCTAAAACTTTTTAAAAATAAGACTTTTGGCTTTCTCATTTCTCCATGAGTTCCAAAATAGGTTACGTTTTTAAAGGGAAAAAATGTCTCAAATACTTTGTGTCAGGCTTCAGTAAACATTTTGTTTGGACCAAAGCAATTGCTTTGGTAGTTTAACTCAGCCCTTAAACTGGAGAAGTGGTAGAGAGGGGGAAAAAAAACCCAACACCACTGAAAGTAGCTCTGTAGAAGAAGCAATGAGAAACTGTGATGGCAGCTCACAAAGAGATGAGCTATTCCTTGGATCAAGTCCATCGACACCTAGAAGTAGTGTCAGAGGCAGAGCTGACCCCAACCGCATAAATCAGTCTGGGAGACTGGAAGGTCTTTAGCTTCTAAACTTTATCCAGTACAATTGAGTTGCCTTTTGCCGTGCTGACCTCTGCCATGTGCACCTTGTAGGTTTGGAATATGCCTTGTCCCACGCAGATCTGAAGACCGGTATGACTGCTACAAGTGCCACTGGTATGAGGGCAAGATGAGAGGCTATGGAATCTGTGAGTAAGTAAAACCCAAAGATGGACTCTGGAAAAATGGGGACTCCACATATTTAATGTTCGCACCTCACTGTGAAAGGCTTAGTCACAGTGTAAAACCTGCGGTGATTCAGGTGCCAGAAGCTCTTGCTTTGGAGATGAGCAGTGTGGCTTCTTCACAAGCCCTGAGTCTCCTGAGCATTAGAATAGTAAGAGCTCCTCTGCAAGTTATGACCACTGTAACTACCGGACATAGCATCCTCTGTGCCCTATAGGTGAGGATATAATTTTTCATTCATGCTTGCAGTTGCAGAGCAGAGAGCGCATGGTGGGCCATCAGCTGTGGACAGCCTGGTGGAGCTCACAGCTTGCTTTGTGTCCGCTGGCCATGCTACCTGGACTAAATATCAGATAGAGTAGTTCCTTAATGATGGATGGGATTGTTGGTCTGGGAGTCATAACTGTTATCCTGAAGTGCTGAAGTGGGCTAGTTCCCCAGTTGGCTTTTTTTTTGCTCTCTGGTGTCAAATGTGAGAGCACGTTAATAATTACAGTTGACAGCTCTGCTTAGCATTAAGAGCTTTCTCTGTTGTAGCAGTGAAGATCTGCTGACCAGCATGGACAGAGCCAAGGGGAACTCTTCTCAGGGGGATGAGCCCAAGCGAAGGGGTGGTTGGTGAACGTAGAAAGGTGAAGGCAGATCTGGCTTCCTGCTTGATCTTAGCTGCTCCCACTCTGGATTCTTGACCTTAGCTACTCCCACTCTGGATTAACCTGGCTGGTGACAGGTCAAGGACTGAATGGCCTCTCCCAGAACAATTGCAAGCCTAAGTATTGTGTCCTTAGATAACTTTGAAAACTATCTGTTGAGTGACTAGCTTGGGTCACGCACGCTCCTAATAGCGAACAACTACAGGCTTCAGAGCCATCAGTCAAATATTGAGAATATTTAGCAGGTAGATAAGCCCAACTTACTCACTTTCCTGACCTCCTACTCCAATAGTACCTATCAAATAGGCACAGCCTTAAATTCTGCCTCTCTCCCTGCAGGTATGGGAATGATATGGTCTACAAAGGTTACTTCAAAGACAACGTGCGTCAAGGGTTTGGGATACTGGAGAACTTCTCAGCTGAGCATCCATTTAAATACACAGGACAGTGGGAAAATGACAAGAAGAATGGATATGGAGTCTGGGAAGACAAAGATAGGTAAAGGTGGTAGAGATCAGAGCTGGCTTTAGGTGCCTGACAGTTTTGTCAGGGATAAAGCCTCATGTTTTGATGGAGAGACTTGGGAATGAAGGGGGGATGTGTTTAACCTCTGCTATAAGACTTGAACTCTTGGGGAAGCATTATTTGAATCGAGTTTGTGCAGTACATAGAATCATAGAATCATAGAATCACATGGTTGGATGGGACCTATAAGATCATCTAGTCCAACCGTCTTCCCACTACCATTGCTGCCACAGCTACTAAACCATATCTTGTAGCTTCTCATCTGGCATTTGTGCTGCATGGAGCATTGTATCAGGTAAAACCAGCCTCTGTAAGTGATACATCAAATTGACTAAGAGCTAATAAAACAGGGAAAAACCATAATTTGTTTTCTGTTGCATTCCAGAGGGGAGAGGTACATAGGGACATGGCTCGATGACCACAAACATGGACAAGGCATTGTAGTAACCCAGTCAGGTGTCTGCTATCAAAGGACATTTAATGCTGATAAAATGGTGGTGAGTACTCATTTTCAGGGACTCTCTAGATCGAAGGGAGATGGGATTCCCTATCAAGGGCAAAATTAAGATTTCATTATATCATCTTCAAGGGGAAAATAGAAAGCGAGAAAATGTAAGCACTGATATTTTACCACAATAATGTTTTTGAAGAACAAGGCCTAGGTTAAGTCTTGTTTCTTATCGTCTTCCTGAGGTGCAGGTAGGAACTGGATGTTAGACTGTCACTTCTCCTTGCTCATGCTGAGATACTTTATAGATCTAGCTGTTCAACTGACCGTCGGGTCACAGTTATAGACCAGAACTCTCATGTGAAGCGCAGTGCAGTTATCTATGATACTGTGTCTATCTTAGAGATCATTAAACCTTTACCTTTCTAGTGTGACTTTACCTATGACAAGTTGGCTGTCCAGTTCATTGAAAGTTTAGACGTTGGTGTGGAAAGCAAAAGGGATTGGCATCGCTAGAACTGGCTTGGAAATAAAAGCATTTCTCCTCTTAAAAAATACACGCTTTAAAAACAAACCACCCCTTCCCCATTCACCAAATTAGGACAGAATGTTTAGCATGGAAACTTTGTCGGAAGGGCTTTCCATAAAAACTCCATCTGCGGGGAACCAAAATAAAGCCGTCTTTTGGTCTGCCAGCTGCCAAAGGCTCCTTTAACTTCACAAGGCTTCCGAGTGGGGAGCAGTCACTTCAGCTTTCCTAGTGGAAAATTGGTACGGCCAAGCAGCTTCCCTTGGAAACCTTTTATTTTTGCCAGAAAGGGCGCTTTCCATCAAGAAAACCATTCCAGCGGAAAATGTGTTACAGCTCTAAAAGCGACCACATTTTCTGGCTGGTATGGGTACGTATAAACCTTCCGGCCCAAATCATGGGCTAAGCCCCAGTAAGATGAATCTTCTCTCATTGATATAAATTATCCTGTGTCTGTTCTGCATCTTGGTGCTCCTTAACTGAAGTGGGTGCTACTCTAAGCAGCGGTGGGAGTTGGGAGGTAATGGAATGAGTTATTTTATGAATGCTTTAGCAGTAGCTTATTAAAGCCTCGTTGACTGCACAGTAAGGGACAAAGCTAACGCTACATAGCAACTGCCTTCCTCTTTTAATTGTCTTGCAAAGAATGACACAATTGGCTGCAATCACCTAAACGTCATAGGACTGGGAGGACCGTGATGTTGACGTGTATGGCAATTCTCTGTGTAGGTTCTTAGAACAGGAGCTTGCCTTTTGTTCCTTTTTCTAGGGAAATTAATGTAACAGTACTGTTGTTTAAAGCCTCCTGACAACCCAGCACTTCTCCTCTGTGCAGTGATGTCTAATGGGTTATCTCTAGAGCACCTCCTTGCTTTTCTCTTGAGTATTGCAATGCTATGTTGGGCTTTCAAAAAAGTTCTCAGAATCAGCAACCCGTAAACGTTCCAAGCCAGTGGCTGTTTCTAGATGAACTTGAGTAGGTAGGAAGTTAATGTCATGAATTCACTACTTCTGCTTTCAAATTAAGGGTTCTGGGATTCTGCTTTTGGAAGATGATTCTGTCTACGAAGGGAACTTTACGGAAGATCTAACATTTGTTGGAAAGGTGAGCACCTCCTTCATCTCAGCCTTTCTATATAGATGCTTGCTTTCCTGAAAGGGTGATGGATTAATCTTCAAAGTTCATACCCTCTTGCTCCACTTCCCCCAGTCCCCTAGAAAATAACATTTTCCTAGTTTTTGTGTTGTGTGGTTTTGAGTTTTTTTAATTATCAATCTCATTCACAGAAGGAAGGTGGCAGATGAGAAACTTTAAGTAGCTGGGGACTTTGTGCATTGTTTTGATTTTTACTGTTTTGTTTACATTGAGGATTTTGAGGTTTTTGTTGTTTGTGGGACATTTTTGGCTGTGCTTCTCAGCTAAAGTCAGGATGCTTTTGTATTCTTAAAACAAATGTTTTAGCCTTTCTAGTGGCTGGGAACACAGGAAATGATGTATAAACCAAGCAGAGTTGCAGTACCAGCACTACGCTAATACAACCGAGATGTTAACGTAGCTGAGGGATCTTGGAAGCTTCATTTTGCAATCTGGACACTGCTCTGACACGTTCAACGTTTTGTGGTTGATCTTTATAGAAATATCTGGTCGAAACAGGGAAAACTAATCCCGTCTTGTTACAGAAATCTGTGATGAGTCTGACAGGAAGTGTGTCGTTATATCAGACTGAGTGGATGTCAAAATAGGCACTTGGTAATGATTGCAAATGAGCCCTGTCATTTACTAACTTGTCATGGTAGGAAGAGTTTGTCATTGTCTTCTTCAGGCAGAAGATTCAGGATGGATTTTCCAGAGACTGATTATAGTGCTTACATACTGCTTCCTCCAAAATTAATGTCTAGTTTGAGCAACTAGTCTAGAAAAGTCTGTCCTTTATCTAAAGATGGAGTGCCTCCTCCTATTAGCAATGAGGATTTCAGGCTCGTATTCAAAGCCAGACTAGCTTACGACATTGTTTGGCTTTGGATTTGATTTCATTGAAACCTCTAGGTTTGAGTCAAGCTACTACATGTCTTCTGGATTTGCCTCAGAGAATTTAAGGTTTGTTTTGGTAGAAGCAAACATTTTGAAAGCTTTTATGATGAATATCATATGATTCCCTGTACCTGTGAGACCAAACTTGCCTGTGGTTTTAACAAGCAGAGGAAAAACAGATGAAAAATTGAAGTTTCATGTGTTCACTCTAGGTTAGAAATAACTTTGTCAAATTTAAGCCAAAAAAATTTTATAACTCAAAAAAGATATTGGATATTTGTAAAGCATGATGCATATGTTTTACCCTGCGGTTGTGGTGGTCTTTCCCCTCCAGAACCCTGTGTCATTCAACAGCAAGAACATTGTCTCCGGTGACTGCCACCTTAATTATACTATTCCTTTGGATGCGGAAAATGTGCACCTCTGTGCTGGAAGTTGTTCTTAGCTGCCATTTCAGGAGCTGGCTCTGTTGAAAAGAGAATTTGAGATCTCGGTCCAGCTTGTTTCCTCTCCTTAATGAGATCTTGGCAGAATAACCCTTTATTTCTCCATTGCAGGGAAAGCTGTCATTTGCCAATGGCTTCATTTTGGAGGGAACCTTTACTAACAAATCGGGCCAAGGCCTTCAGACGCACGGCGTCCTGAACACGTCGAACGACCAGCTGGATGACAGGATAACCAAAGCGTGAGCAACATGAGCTGACTTTTCGGGTCATGGCTTGCATTTTGACTGTACCTGGAGGAGTACTGGATCAATCCTTACAGGGATCAAGGCAGTCCTTGCGGAAAGAGTTGATCTAAAAACTGGTTTATATGCAAGGAGGGAAGGAGAGCACAGTTTGTGTGACATTTCTGACATTTAATTCTAATGTCACATAGGAAGTAGAAAACTGATGTAGGAAGTAGAAAACTGGCTGATGTTGTAGAAGTAGGAAAGCTACCAAAAACCAAGAAGTGAAGCACAGTCTAAAGACTTGAATTGGATAGTGCTTTATATGGAGGAAGGCTGCAGAACCAGGATCGAAGCTTCACAGAGCACTGATGCTGCTTTGGCAGGCAATGGTGCGAATGCAGAGCAGAAATAACTGAGCTGAAGCTATCAGGCCGCATCCTTTAGACTTTTATCCTCAGGTCTGAACTCTGCAAAGGGATACTCTTGTTGCCAGGCTGGAGGGCCTTAGTTCAGGCAGTTTAACCCAAATGAGGGAGTCTCAGATGGAAAGGCAGCTGTCTGTCCCCCAATGTGAATTCCTCTCACAAAACCCAGTTAAATTTCCTCCTCAAAACATTTACAGTCCATCAGAGTATCTATGTTGCAGAAACAACTCTTATTTCCTGTGCTTTTCAGACAGCAATAACTACTGGTGGTGGTTGCTCAACTATCTTCTTGCTTCAGGATTTTCTTCAGTTGAAAAAAAATAGTCTATATTTAGCAACATCTATAAATGGAGCAGAAAGCCTGTGAGCAATTTACCAGCAAAGATTCTGATCCTTGGTGCTCCACACATCAGGAATTTTTTTTCCACCCAAAGTACCTCATTGTCAAGTAAACTCAGACTTGAGTTGTTTTTCATTGAATTACCAGTTAGGCACTGCCATCTTTCTCGCCTCCCATAGATCTTGTGTTAAAATCTGATTCTGGAGAACCTTCCATATTTGAAGGTGAAGTCTGAAATAACTGAGGAGGGACGTAGAAAAGCCTAATGCCATGTTATGTTGTGCAGTCAGCTGGGCCTCAAGGAATTCCCTGTAGAGAAGAGATGGAAGGGAATCTATGACCAGTTCCTGGAGTTCATCCATTCTGGCTGCAAAGAGGAAATGGAGGAGTCTTTCACAGGGTTCCACATACAAACGAGCAAGGAGCTGCGGAAATCTCAGGAGTACCTCTTCTGCCAAAGGTATGAGTATTGCATCCCTCACTGCAAGAGAGGAGCCCATTTGTGTAGGGTCTGCCATGTGTTAAAGTTATGAACCCAAGTGTTATCCAGTTGTTCCTGCTCATGAGATTGGAGGACGAACTTTAAGCCTGAATTTAAGGTTATGCTGTTGAGACTGATTCTTATAAGCGAAAACTTATAAGAAAAATCCCACTGTGAGTGGGATTGATTTGATTAAATGTAAGCATCTGCACATGACCCAGTCATCACTGGCTCCTCTTGTGTTTGAAGGAGACCTAGCTGACGTCATCAGCTGATGCAGAGGAAACTCACCTCTCCTTAAGAAAATATCTAAGATAGATAAGATGAGCCTGTGCAGCATGCAACCCAGGCTGGTTGTACGGGGAGCCAAAGGTGATGAATTTAGATAATCGCAGGTGTTGTAAGTCAGTGGGGCAATTCCATTGAGAAGAGTAGAGAATAATTGATTTGTTCTAATAGTCTTCTTGCCTCCTTGGTATCCACCTGCAATACCACTTGGGATTTATCCCAGTGCTTTACTGTGTGGTTTTCCTTCCTCACCTCTCATTTTTCAGGGGGACTGAGGATGTATCCTGGAAGACAGAAGATATTCTTGAAGAGCTTGCCCAGCACCAGGGGCTTGAGTCGCTACAGAGTTATTTAGAGAAGGTAAAGTTTAAAACCATAATGATCCATGTCTGTCCACCAGACATGGGCACAGGTTGTAGCAACTTTCTGTTAGCGCATATAGCGTGGTCAGTGACTTCAAGAGTCTTCTCTACATTACGTTTGAATACCTATGCTTGGGAGGAAAAGGGTTATCCTTCCTGCTTTTTGGACACTCATTTTGTGTACAGCTATACAGGCTGGGAAGTGATGATAAAGCTTCACTCTTGGTTCTCCAACTGTGTCAGGGAATAACCAGCTGCTGGAAATTATTAATAAACTTCCATGCACTCTCAGTGTTTGTTTTTTTTTTTCACCCAGCCAGCCTTTCCCTGAAGCACCCTTTGCTCTATCACAGCAAATCTCATCAGAACAGCAATCCTACTAAGCATATTTCTGCCTGATAATGGGAGGAGAATGGGCTTGTGGCAGCAAAAATAGACCAAAATTGTAGTTGATTACCTCCAGGCTTGCTCTCCTTTGCTGACAAGAGATGATTGGGTGGCCTTTCGTTGTTATCCTCTAATAATGGCAAGGGCTGACTGGTAAAATTTAATTTTCCTCTATCGTGCAGGCATTGAAGTCTTCCCTGCACCCACTGGGAAAGCTGCTGAAGGCCTTGACGATAGCTTTTCAGGCAACATATTCTGGGATTGGAGCCAACAGACACTTGCTGACTATGGCACAAGAGGAAGTCAAGTACTACGCGAAGAAAATATGGGAGTTTTACCAGTAAGTCAAGCACCCTGTGTCCTTCCAATGGTATGAGCATAGAGG
The DNA here is from genome assembly GCA_011801015.1 of Ardeotis arabs. Classification (NCBI taxonomy): domain Eukaryota; kingdom Metazoa; phylum Chordata; class Aves; order Otidiformes; family Otididae; genus Ardeotis; species Ardeotis arabs. The sequence continues at coordinate 57,414 of JAAGAY010020994.1, forward strand.
GATTGTGGAGTAGACCATTGGGATCATTTTTTCAGATAACAGGGCTGCTTTATTTCACACTGTATTTCTTGGGAGAGTTGCTTTGGAACGGTGCTAGATAAAGAGTTAGTTGCAATATCTAAGGTCATTTGGAACTAGGAAACTTTTATTATGCCCATTGCTCAATACATGACCCAGGGGCTGTAATGTGACTAAATCTCGCTAAGTTATGGCAGCTCAAGGAGCTGTTGCCCATAACAGACTTCATTTAAATAAGCACAAATAGGAGCAAGAAACCTCGTTAAGGAATGACGACAGCAAAGTATATCGGAACACAAAGCAGTGGTGTTCAATATCTACGTTTGAATGAAAAATAGCTTAAGCTTAACATGCCTCAACTCAACAGGAGTTAAGAACATGTGGTGTAAGCGCATCGTTGAGGCTCGGCTGATGCGGGTAGTGACTCTAAAATGAGGTTGTTGAGTTGTGTGGTCGTGCCCGTGGGTAACTAAGGACTGGATGAAAGGCAGGATTGGTGTCTTGGTTGCTGTTTGAATATCTTTTAGGAGAAGATATGAGAAATGCCACAGTAGGCAGAGGTGTGGAGCTCTGCCTCTAGCTACGCTCAGGGTTGGATTGCCTTAAAAATAAGAGGTTGGATAAAAGCTCTGTTGTTATCAGTGTAGCCTTGTGTGCTTGAGGAAGGCTGCCAGTTCCATGATGAGGAGTTGTCTGTCCCAGAGCAGTCTGAGAACAGCAGCACAGCTGATGGGGAAGAAGTCAGTTGATTCAGTTCATCTGAGCTGGGTTCATGAGCAGCACAACAGAGCTGACAACCTGAGCATTGGTTTGTGTGAAGGTGCTTCTGAGCTCAGTGCATACCTCGGAAAGCTTGTTTCATGTCTCAAGACCTTTCAGATGCAGTGTGGACAGGGAGACCCACCTTGCTCTGCTGTTCCTCTGGCTAAGTTTCCTAGGCTGATATTTCTACACCAAAAAAAAAAGGCAACCTCTCTCTAATCCCCATTTTGAGATTATGAAGTTTTGACTTGGAAATATCAAGACAACCTCAAGCTACTTTTTCAGAGTAGAGTATCAACATCCTCTAATGTTCATAGATTAGAGAATTGGTTGGATGACAGGTCTTGAAACCTCATGTCTCTTGAGCGGGAACACAAGGAGATGGTGCTCAATGCAGATTGCAGTTGGGATCTCCAGAGTGACCACCCTACTCTTTGGAAGCTATGGAGATTTTTGAAATACTTATTCATACTTATTCTGGTGGATGAGAAGCTCAGCATGAGCTGGCAATGCACCCTTGCAGTCCAGAAGGCCAACCACATCCTGGGCTGCATCAAGAGAAGCGTGGCCAGCAGGTCGAGGGAGGTGATTCTCCCCCTCTACTCTGCTCTGGTGAGACCTCACCTGGAGTACTGTGTCCAGTTCTGGAGCCCCCAACATAAGAAGGACATGGACCAGTTGGAGAAGGTCTAGAGGAGGCCACGAAGATGATCAGAGGGCTGGAGCACCTCTGCTGTGAGGACAGGCTGAGAGAGTTGGGGCTGTTCAGCCTGGAGAAGAGGAGGCTCTGGGTGAGATTTTATAGCGGCCTTCCAGTACCTCAAGGGGGCCTACAGTAAAGATGGTGAGAGACTGTTCAGCGGGGCCTGTGATAGGATGAGGGGTAATGGGTTCAAAACAGAGGGAGGTAGATTTAGATTAGATATTAGGAAGAATTTTTTTACATTGAGGGTTGTAGAACACTGGAACAGGTTGCCCAGAGAGGTGGTGGATGCCCCATCCCTGGAAACATTCCAGGCCAGGTTGGATGAGGCTCTGAGCAACCTGATCTGGTTGGAGATGTCCCTGCTCCTTGCAGGGGGGTTGGGCTGGGTGGGCTTTGAAGGTCCCTTCCAACCCAAACCGTTCTATGATTCTGTGATTCTACGATTCCTGGCGTCTTCTGCTGGTAATGGAGAAAGCCCTCAAATATTGAAACTTGAATACCAAAACAACACTGCAAAGGATTACAGAGAGCTTTACAAATACCCCACGTGGTGCTGGGACAGCTGAGCTCCTCACTTGTGAATAACAAATTACCCTTGAAAAAAGGAGAAGGGGAACTAAACCTTGGTTCTGCTCCTCTTCTAGGGGTTTGCTCCATCTGGCGCTGGAACAGAAAGGCCAACTGCCTGTGAAGTGTATGGATGGAGACACAAGGTATGTGTCACCACTGGTTGCTTAACTTTAAACTATTTGGACGTACTCTTCTAAAATACGTTAAGTGCTGAGCTGATTGTGTTTGTCCATTTGAGCCAGGTTTAGTGCCTGCACTTTTCTCTGAGTGCAAAGACGTCAGTAGTTCTGCTTGAAGCATGAGAGCAACTTCCTCTAATCATGTTTGTCGTAGTTTAGCCCCACCCGCGACCAAGCTATGCAGTTATTCACTCACTCTCCCCACCCTCCGAGAGAATGGAGGAGAGAAAATATAACAAAAAGGCTTGAGGTTTGAGATAGGGACAAGGAGAGATCCTTAAAGTTACCATCATGGGTGAAACAGACTCAACTTGAGGAAAACTATTTATTTCTTATTATTAATAAAACCAAAGTAGGATAATGAAAAAAGAGAACCAAAGCCAACTTCCTCTCACCCCTTCCTCTTCCCAGGCTTAACTTAATTTCAAATTATCTCCACCTCCTTCCCCCTCACCCCGAGTGGCACAGGGAGGAAGAGGGAATGTTTGTTATGGTCAGTCCATCACACGTCGCTTTACGCCACTTCTTCCTCCTCAGGGGAAGAACTCCTCACATTCCTCCCCTGCTCCACCGTGGGGTCCCACCCACGGGCCACAGTCCTTCGTGAAACTGCTCTGGCGTGGGCCATCTCTTCCACAGGGTGCAGTCCCTCCAGAACGGCTGCCCCAGAGGGTCCTCCACGGGTCACAGCCTCCTTCAGGCATCCACCTGTCCTGGTGTGGGGTCCTCCATGGGCTGCAGGGGGATCTCTGCTCCTCCGTGGGCCTCCACGGGCTGTGGGGGGACAACCTGCTCGACCATGGTCATCACCACAGGCTGCAGGGGAATTCTGGCCAGGAGCCGCATTACTGCTCCCCCACTGGAAAATGGGGAAAAAACTTCTAGAAGCTTCTTACAGAAGCTGCCACTGTAGCCTTGCCCAGCTACACAAAACCAGGACAGTGTTCTGTAGCAGAATAGTTGTGAGTTGGAGGTGCAAGATTACCCACCCAGCTACTGTGCAGTAGCGTGGTTGTGTGCGCGAGACGTGGGAAGAAATATCTTTGGTCAGCTGTCCCTATTTTGTTTGGATTTCTCTTTGCTGTAACCTGCAGCCATCCCTCTGTGGGCTGAGTTCATCTGGTCTTTCTCCTTTAAGAAGTAACAAGTGCTCTACTGAAGCAGCTCAGAAAGAACAGCTGGAGATAGGTCTCTGGTGGTCCATGTTTCTCCCAGTGATTAAGGAGACCTTGTGGAGAAACAGTACCCTGTCCTGACCTACAGAATAAGATGCACTTGCATCTTCAGCCTGGGGGCACACACACGAGAGTGTTGCATAGGTCATTACTGTCCAACTGTGACATTGAACTCAAAGGTGGATGGAGGGGAGAACAGGGAGACCTCGCAGTCTCAGAAGCTGCCTCTTCCATTGTGTCCTGTGTGCCTCAAGATTGTAGGCCTCACTGCAGGACTCTGCTTTGCTTTTCTCTGCTGTAGTGACCAGAAGGCATGCAGTGTGGTCCTGCCGCTGATCTTGCCCTGCTTCTACCCCGAGCTTTTCATGCTCTACATGCTGTATCATGAAAGAGAAGACGACCTCTACTGCCAAGGGATCGTGGACCTAAGCCTGTTTCCTGACATCAAGCTGCTAGAGTTTCTGGATGTGCAGAAGTAAGTGACATTTTTTCATCCCAGAATGCAACCCCATAATAGCAGCTGGAAAAGTAGCAGCCAGTGAAAGCTCTGATGGCACAGGAGGAAAGGACATTGAACCTATTTCTGGGCCCATCACTGGCTGTAGCACTGAAGTTTTTCTGAGTCTGTCTGAAGAAGTCCTGTCATAGAGTGTCTGGAATAATGTCTGGAACAACATTGACTAATGGAAAGCTGCTGTTATCTATGCCAATTTTCATTTTTCTTTAGGAAAAAATCTTCTTTTCTAGCTCACCAAAGAAATGGTTTGCTCCAACATAGAAATAATCATGTCTCATTTATAAAAATGTCTCAGAAATGGCTATCGTGGACCATGACACATGGTCTCAAGACAGGGGAAAGTCTATGGAGCCAGATGTTTCCCTCACCCGTTTCTGTAGCTAGATCCATCTCTGGAAGTGATGTGCGAGGACCAATGACTCAGACTCAGGAGGCACGTGAGCTTTTCTAACACAGCATTACCTGCAGCTCAAGGGCCTAGCAGGAGACCCAGAGTCTAAATTTGGCAGTTTGGTTCAGTCTAGACTCAGTGAGAGGAACTGAATCTGAAAATGCCAAAACTCTCCCTTACCACAGGAGCATCTGTGAGTAAAATGAACCCTACACTCAGGTCAGTGAGTAGTGTAGTAGTGTAATGAGAGGAGCAAACTCAGCCTCGTGCACCTACAAGACTTTTGCATCACCTTGAACGAGGAGATAAAAACAGTTAGGACTGACTTAGGGTGGAGTTAAGACATGGACATCTGCCTTCTAAATCTGCTCTCTGTAATCTCCTTTCAGACACCTCTGGCCTCTGAAAGATCTCACCCTGACGACCAACCAGGTACATACGCTAAGAGCTAGCTGTGGTGTGTTAGGGCGGTGGCTCTGGGGGTACATGTTGGTACCAGCTAATAATGGGGCTTCACTGGAGTAACCGCAGAAGCTCTGCGTTGCGCTCAGAAATCAGAGCTATGTGGCATGTGATGATTGGTTATGACCTGGAGCTACTGCATATGAATTTCAGGGCCTGTTGTGATAGGACGAGGGGTAATGGTTTTAAAATAGAGGGAGGTAGATTCAGACTGGACATAAGGGAAAAAAAAAATTACGCTGAGGGTGGTGGAACAGTGGAGCAGGTTGCCCAGAGAGGTGGTGGATGCCCCATCCCTGGAAACATCCCAGGCCAGGTTGGACGGGGCTCTGAGCAACCTGATCTGATTGGAGATGTCCCTGCTCCTTGCAGGGGGGTTGGACTAGATGACCTTTAAAGGTCCCTTCCAACCCAAACCATTCTATGATTCTATGATTCTAATTCCCATAGAATATGAGCTTTGCCTAGGATTGCGTTGCAATGTTTTGCTTGGTGGCATTTCAAAGACATCTGTGTTCAGAGTGGCACTGTCTACAACAGCTTTATTTTGCCCTCCTTTATGAGCAGCCAACGTCTTTATTTTTGGTCCAGCACTGAGGAGCCATATGGTGGCTCTTGGAGAGATGCTCTTACAGAGGCACAACTCTTTGTCTCTCTTCCAGAGGCGGTCCCTTATCAAAGACAAGTGTTTCCTGTCTGCCACAGAGTGTTTGCAGAAGCTGATGTGAGTCACTCTTCATAACCTCTGACTGACAACCAGGATGCCATAAATTTAAAAAAAAGCATGTCTGGGTTAGCCTACAAGATTATTTAAAGAAAAAGTTGTTTGTGATATTATTTCTGTTTTAAAGAAAAAGTAACTTCTATAGATTCCATCCTGCTCCAAAAAAAAAAAAAAAAAATCAAGACAGTATCAATCATGCTTAAATGCAACCCTCCCCTGGCTAGTACCTCTCCTTAATTTTGCGGAGGCATTCCTACACAAAATCTGATGAAATGGTTGCTCCTGTGAGCGTGCATAGCAAATTGGACCTGGCTGTGACTGCCAGGTCATGCTGGAGCCCATTGTTCTGGACACGCAGAGCTACATGAGGGATATCCATCCAGTGTGGCATCCCAAGATGGTAGTGTAGCAAAGCAGAGCTCAATTTAAAAAGCTCAGCTTGATTTCTTGGCTTGAAGTCCAGCCTAGGGGACGGTGCTGCAGTAATGAGTGGGAAGGAAGATAAAGGGGAGTGGGGAAGTGTGGGATCCATCAGACAGGAGCTCTCAGGTCCTAAGTACACTGGAGCTGGTGAGGGCCTCTCTGTGAAAGCCGATGTGACTTCTCTTCTGGGGAAGGCAGCAAAGGCTATGTGTACCTTTGTAGGACATTACAGACAGAAAAAAAACAACCTTATAGATGTGAGAACTGTATTAGTCCATTGCAAGAGCAATTTCTTGATAGAACTGCCCAAAGTGATTCATCTCATGCTCTTCAGCTTCTATTTGAGGGACTGTGACTCAAGTTAGGCATATCTGAAATGAAAGATTGACACTAGGGCAAGGAGGTCATAGCTGGGACTTGGGAAGACTCCAGGTCCATCTGGATGATGTTACACCTTGGTGATGCCTGCTGGTACAATCTTGTTGACTCTTTTTTGGTGCAGTCATTTGAGATGCTTGATGGACTTTTTTTTGTAGCATGACAATCTGCTCTGATTTTTTTTTTTTTCTTTTTTAAGTTCTGCTGCTTTATCTCTTTAGCTGTGTAGTGGAAGCATCTTTGACATGGGTGTTTTCACACTGACAGCACCACAGTGGATCCCCGGGAAAAGCTGGTGATCCTCCAGAAGACATATGAGGAGATAGAAAGCACAGTGTCCCGGGTGGTGGAGAAGGACTACAAGCTCCCCATGGATGACCTCTTGCCCCTACTGATGTATGTTGTATCCCGAGCAAAGTAAGTGGAAATTTTTTCATTTCCCAGTCCTGTTGTGTGGTACTTCATGTGGAGAAAGCACAGCTACATTTCCAGGTCAAATAGTTTAAATGAAAAACTGGGGTTTGTGTTTGAACATGCTTTTTCCTGAGCTGTACTTGGGTTTCCGTGTTCTACTGTCTGCCAGCTGTGGTGGGATGGTGTTGGCCATGATATAAAGTGGCTAGGGACTTCCTGAGTGTCCTTCTCTTATCTAGAGGATAGTTCAGGGTTGTCATGGGAGATGCAGTCTTACCTGCATCTCAGATTGCCGTAGAAAATAGGAAATGAAGCCTTTGAAGGCCAATTGTTGATGCCTTCAAGGCATTATCTACATATCACACATCATCTATTTTCCATTCTCAATGGAGCACTGCGATTCAGTTCAGAGACTAGGCAGGTCCTGAACACTGATCGTCTGGTAATTAGACTTTTCCTGGGTAGGAATGACTGTAAATGGAGCACATTTCTGCCAAAGAGGCTCTGTCTGTGCTGCTTTCACTGGAACTGCTTGTATCTAGTAGAATGAAACTAGACTTTTTTTTTTTTTTCCTGGCAAATTTGAGTTGAAATCCTTAACTGACTTCCTGGATATGCTCGGTCTCAAAACCAAGGTGAAATGTTTAAATTGATGCCATGAAATCCAGAAGTTTTTTATTTTTCTCCCCCTCTATTTTTTTTCCTACGGTCATGTTGGATATTGGATGGTACAGGTTTGTTTGCTAGGCAGCTTTCTTGACTGTAGATGAGAGGGGCAGGGAATAAAAGAGATTGCGTAAAAGAGAAGACTTGAAATTTTGAAATTTTCTTATTAGAGCATCTTTGCTGAGACCTAGTCAGCCAGATATTTAAAGGACTCAGCCTCGAGAAGAACAAGGTGAGGTACAAGGAATCAGCAATGGACTTGCAGATCTGTGCCTCCTTCTCTCCACAATCTGATTGCAAACATAAGCCCACAACCACCAGCGCCCAGAGATTTGTTCTAGTTGTGACTTTATTTTTTTTTTTTTTTCCCCCAGAATACAGCACCTGGGAGCTGAAATCCATCTGATCAGAGACTTGATGGACCCCACCAATCAAGGAGGACTCTACGACTTTCTGTTAACAGCACTGGAGGTAAGGAAATCTTTCCAGCAGTGATGGTTGCAAGCTGCAGTAGCCTTTCTTGAGTAGTAGAGACACTGACGTATCATACTCTCATTTAATTTTAGAGGGCTGTTTATACGCCTAGCACGGGTTATTTTCCTTCTAATCTAGAGAATATGCTTATTTTCAATTTATAGTCTGCAGATTTAATCTTTCGTGTAGCCTGTGGGGCAGCATGGCTTCACTTTTTGCGAGAGACCAGATTCGCGCCCAATGTTCCAAAACTTCTCCCTAATGGGTCGCTCTGTTCCTTGCCCAGTCATGCTACGAACACATACAGAGGATGAGACTCCACCAAAGAGAGAACTGCCACGTGAGTCCCAGCTCCTGAGCCCGAGGGACCCGAAGAGAGCCTCCTCCCTGCCGCGCTTTCCTGACCAAACGCTGTTGGATGAAGAAGCAATCAAATCGCTGCTGTTCTGGGGGAAGAACGGTTATTTATCAGATGAGGGTTTCTTGCTGGGTTTTCTCTTGGAGTAGCAGACAGATGGATGCTGTAGGCCAAAAGCCTTCAATACACAACCTCAACTTGTGTTTGGGCATCTCTGTGGAAAGCGGCCAAGATTTCTTTTGCCCTGTAGTTTTATTTCACTGTCCTGCAAGTAGCCATCTGCCTCGAAACCTCACGTAGCTGTTCTCTCAAATGCTGTGCCTGTTTTGCACTGGTGAACTGACATAAGGCAGAAGAGGTTATTTTATAGAAAGCGGTCAAATGAAACCACAAGAATTGTGTTGGTGGGACTATTTCTGGTTGGTGGAAATGTGGCATGGACAAGAGAAGCCACCTCCATGCTCCTGAACAACCTGTTCCTGGAGTGAGGTGGTTTTTCCTGGATCCCTACGAGGAAGGTTTTTCCATTCCTCTCCCTACCTATGCCGAACTCAGTACCTCTCCATTGCATTGTAAAGCTGCTATTGACTAACTCCCTTGTTTTATGATACTTATGAGTTTGTATTTATATACTCTGCAGACTCCTGTTAAATCTCAGGGATATCAGACTTGCACCTTGAACGCGCTAGTGCTGCTTTGTAATTCCGCAGGGGTTCCTTGTGTGCCTACGAGAAAGGAGACACATTGCCTTGGGGTGAGAAATCTCAAATTTTGGTGAGACAAAACATAAAACCAGCTGGCTTTCTGCCCTGACAGAGCTGCAAAAACGCCGGCTTTCCTAGGTGCACAGCTTGATGCTGACAGATCACCCGCTGACGCCAGTGGGCTACAAATCAGATTAGAATTGGGCTGGGGTTTATGCTGCCTTTATAAAAGGCAAATGGATATTTGGGATCCTGTTCCCATCAGACAAAAATAGTAATGTCTGAGTTGCGTATTTAGAGCAAAAGCTCTTTTGAACTAGATTTTAACTTGCCTTTTTTTTTTTTTTACGGTTTGACTTTAAATGGTCCAGGTCTGTGACTTCAGGAACACAAAACAAAACTCTACAGGCTGTTTCTTCCTGTTTATCACAAGTATTTTGCTTTAATAAATAGTATACTGATTACAATAGTTAATATATTGATATGAGAGTATCCTAATGTATGTTTTACAGTAACTTTGTATTTAAATAAAGCTCTTTAATTTTTAAAAGGGATTCCAGGCTTGCATACTTCTTATTCCAATCTTGTTGCTGTCGTCAGGCATTTGAGAATTTGCTTTCCTCTCTTTAACTTCAGAAAATATGTGGCTCCCTTACTGCCTTGATCAGTCATTGGAATGGAGAATTTGAACTACAAATTAGTTTCCCCCTGTCATTTTAAGACACCGAATCAATAAAAATAATTTTTGTGCTTCTGTTCCCTGCCAGATCAGGAAGAAGAACATGGCTTAAGCTTTTAAGATAATTTCCTGCAATTAAACTACTATTTTTACCCCATTTTCTTGCACTGATCACACTAAGCCTTCCTTAGCAGGCCTTGTGAAGGATGGTCGTTACGTATCTTCGTAGCTGAAGATGCTGTGGTGCAGAGGACAGCTTGGCTGAAGAGAAAGTGAGAGTGAGTAGTTGGGATGCTTCTTCCTTTACCTGAACATCTCTTTAGTCACCCTATCATGCTAGATTATCTTCTTCCTTACCAGTGTTCCACAGGGAAGAGGAACTAACTGCAGAAATGCTGCCTGTTCCCTGACAAATGCTGCCTGAATTCCTGCATCACACCAAACTCGCGCCATCCATCCACGTGAGGACGGAGTCTGCTGGGCAGTACAGTGTCTAAACTGGTCCTGAGGCTGTTGAGATACTGGGTTCTCAGTGTAAAAGCTAGACTTGTATTTTTGCTGTTCTCACAAGCAGTTCCAGCTTCACGGGCCACGAAACGAGAAGCACTGTTCATCTAAGCAAACCCTTTCTAAAATTGCAGTGTTTGAGGCGGTTGGTGCCAACACCAGTCACACAGCATGCAGTGAGACTGGGGAATACAAGACCAAAACCATGCTTTCCTCCCAATAAAACACCTTTTGTCAGCTTTAAACCATTGCTCCTCACCTCTACGAGCTCTCACCTTATTCACAGAAGGAAAGCTCCAGCTGCCTGTCTTTGAGAATGTAAACAGCCATAAGTAACAGCAATGAACTTTTAATTCCAGAGTTGCTTAAAACTGGCAGTTTTCCAGTCCAAAGAAACACCCTGCCAGAAGGTTGAATCACTGAGACGTAGTCACAGCTGTTTAAAAAAGGAGGGAGGAAAAAAAAAAAAAAAAAGTCTGTTTCCTCCATACTCCATTCTTCCATACTCTGGGTATTGATTTTAATTTCAGGTACCACAAAATGCAGAACTCCTGCTAGAAAACAGGACATGCAAAATGCATGCATGTACAAACTCCACAGGATTATCTAGAAAACAATGAGATTTTTCAGTCTACCGAAGATTTCTACTATTGCACTTGCTAAACATCTAGTTATTCGTTGCTCTTACCAGTCAGCTGGTTGAAAATTGAGGAAGTTCTTGAGCAATAATTCAAGTGAGCCCTAAAGGGGCAGCTAAGGTAACAGTGTGCAGCCATTTGTGCTTCTAGGCTTTCTCATCAACCAGTAAAAGCGAGAGGGATACGTCACTGGAAATACTCTTTCAGGCCAAGGGTAGCATTCAAATTGTGCTCTGTAACCATGCAGTAGTGCTGTTTGGTGTGTTAACAGCATGGCTTTTTTTTTTTTTTAGGAGATACTATGAGGTTACTTGCTAGCTTCCCTGATTAATCAAAGCCTTGAAATAGCATGCAGAAATGTGAGAGTACATTCCAACTCCTCCTTTTGAGCTCGGGTGGATCGCATGCTTAAATTATTAGTGGCAGATTTGCTACCTGCATTAATTTGCAATCAGGACTCCAGCTTCCTGATGATTATGTTAAATTTAATCCTGCAGGCCCTGGAGCAGTAGGAAGGCTGACCCTACCTGAAACTTTCAGTTTTAGAGAGATTTAGGAAAACAGTACAGTCAGCTCTTCCACATCCAGGCTACAGCTGTTGAGCCAGCTCGGGCTTCAAGGGAAGCGAACTAACTAGAGTTCTCTAATATTTAAAAAAAAAAAAATTAAAAAAAAATGCTGAGCTGCACCTGGAAGCAGGACAGGTCTTGAAGCCATTTAGGTGTGAGCAGACAAAGCAGAGCTTAACTGCTGGAGCCTGCAGCGCAGGTTTACAGTGCTCTCAGAAGCAAAGGGAATATGGTGCGGATCACTGCAGTTTTGGTGTTTAGCCCTGAGAGACTTAAGCTTGATCCCCCAAGAATTCCTGCTCCACTTCCCTGGATGCATACTCACCGGCGGGGCTCATACTACAGCATTAGCATGATTTGGGTTTTTCCTTTATCTGTGATTTTTTTCCCCTGTCCAATTATTCTGGATACTCAAACGCTGTCAACTTAAAAATTATTCAGTCTTCTTATGAATGTACTCCCTCCCCACTCTATATCAAGGCTCTTTCTACTTAAACTGCAACAGCTATTAAACAGGGAGGAGGCAGTCTTCTACAAATACCCATTTTGCAAAAGGTTCATTTTACAAAGAATTAAATAAATAAGAAGTTAGAGCAGCGCTGTATCTATCGCTGCTTTCAAGTGGTGGAGTAACGCCTCCGGAGGTGGAGAAAGCGACGTCAGGTCTAGTTTCTTGAAATCTTCGTTAGCACTCAATGATGTCAACACCTTCACCGTCCTCTTTAAATCAAACACAGCGTGGAGCATGCCCAGGGTGGAAATGGCAGCTTTTGGAGTGTTCTTTGCCGAAGCTTCGTCATCGAGGCCGTTTTCCAAGATGGAAATCCTGTTCTCTGCAATAACTTTGAGGAAGTTGTAGAACTCCTTGTAGTCTATACCAGTGCAAGACTTCATGATCAACTAAGGGTAGGAAAAAAAAAAAACCGCATTGAAATGGAAACAAATCTCTTTTATTTACAGTAAGAATTACAAAAATATATTTTATCAAGCTAGTAACTATCTGGAATCATAAGTAACCATGTTTAATGGTATTTTTTTTGTAATTCCCTGATGGCACTAAAATTCTTTACCTTATTTGAAATGCCACTAGTCCCAAAAACAACAGTCTGTTTCTTCTAATTACTAAATGGCTGTTGTTTTCTAAACTCTTTTTGAAGGATATCAACTGAACAGCAGTAACAGCCTCCAGAAATAAACTTTACATTTGTTTTACGCTTAAGATTTTTGGAAGCATACAAGATGCCACACTGCTCAATATAGTGACGTGTTCTGAAAGCATCACTTTGCAGACTCAGAAACCTGCTGTCACCTTCACCTTAACTTTGTTTTGGATTCACTGTTTTGTCATGAATGGTCTTCAAACCAGTTCTTCTGGGTGAGGTCTGTCTTATCAGTTCTGCTGTTTAGATGAAAAAGCAGTCGTATTTTATAAGGGGAACATAAATACTACACCAAGGATTGATCTTGATGCTAATCCTAACCTTGGCAGTTGAAGAAAAGGAGATGAACTATTAGTTTTTCAGAAGTCCTAACCTCCTTGACATAGCAAACACGCACTGCCACAAGCCTTTCCCTCTGTTACTAAAGCAAGATTTGATTCCCTGCAAAACTGTCACCAGTTCCTACTTCTGTATGAAATCCTTACGAATTCCAGGCATGAGGTTAAGGACTTGTGTGTCTTAGGACTCATAAATGCACCCTGGAAATATCTGATCCTCTAATAGAGAGTCAGGCAGCCAGCACGACGTTGTTATACCTGGCATTGTAGGTGCCAATCATCCATAGGGTCCTTCCACTGATTGATTTCTCGCTGGACAGCTGCTAATTCATCCTGCAGGAAGCACCACATTATAGCCACGTTGCAGCCGTTCACCCAGTTGTGGTTAATGGAAATGGTATCCTCCTGAAGAAATAATTTAAACCGTTACTAGGCTCTGCGTAGGAACGTGCGAGAAAACAGCTGGAACACCAACGCTGCCAAATGTAAAATCATATTCCTCAGCAAGGGAAATGTTTCTTTGGCACTAATACCACCACTGTGCTGAAACGCCGTCTCTTTCTAGCGTCCCTGAACAATCAAATCTTGTTTCACTCCGTAAACCGGCAAATGCCTCTAGTTCCTCTGCCTGAGCACACCTTCTAAGAGCACAAAGGCGGGAGAAGGCAGTGGGGAGAAAGGAACAAGGTTGTTAATTTTGGTTTGTAATCGTGAAGACCAGGTTGTTAGCATTTTCTATTATTAAATTATAATTTACAGTGAGAAACCAAGATTAACAGCCTCACCATAAGTCCATCTCACCTAGCACCCTGTTTCTCAGTGACTAGCAGCATCTAATGAGGAAAAGCAGAAGAAAAGTTGTACGCTCTTCCAGCTTCTAGTGGTCAACGACCCAAGGAGCTTATGAGTTCAGGCTTGCTTTTAGCCATCATCTTGAGCGGCCACTGATAGACCTCTCCTCCATGAATCTCTCTAATTTTTTTTTTTTGCAGCCCAGTTAGACTTTCGGCATCGACAACACGCCGCGGCAATAAAAGTTTGGTCTGATTCAAGCTGAAGTTGATTATCTCTCTACATTATGAAGAAGCTGGTAGCAGTTATCTTACCAGATTGTAAACTTGATGATGCCATCCACTGGGGATGAAGACTATCTCCCCTGCTTCCTGCACAATTTCAACAGGGGGCTGACTTTGGTTGTAGCGAGGGTAAACACTCTTGTCTTGAAGACTAGGCGCAGTCACGTCGAAGGGCAAGTTGCCATGGAGATCTTTCAGGTATTCCTCCTGTCCTGCGGGATACAACAGCCATTTCTTTCTCCCACATATATTGGCTGACCAGCTGTAGGAACGGAAGACATCAGCATGGAATGGAGTCCTGGGGGAAAATCAGAAGTTTAAGTAAACACAACGCCTAAAAGCTGTAAGATGATTTAAAGTCTGTGAGAATCAGACATACACACAGAAATGAACCTTTACTTTGCAAAACTGTCATCTTCTTCATTTAGTTTTGACTGTTTCATGCATTAAAAGGCCACTACATCTACATCGTATCACAGTATTTTATATCCTTTGTGCTTCTCCATCAGGTACTTTTGAATCTGTCTCACAAATACCTCGATGGCAGGAGATTCTGTGATGTGAACTGATGAGAATACTGTAAATGCAACTTTATCACCAAGGCTGGACTTAAAATGTTCACCTGTAAAATATTTGACCAACTGCTCAGCGCCCCTCCGAGGCTGATGATCCCCAGGGAGATGCTGCTTTAAAATGTTACATAAGCTAGCTGACAACTTTTGCAGATTTTGTGTGCACAGTTCAGGGCTTTTTGAAGCGCAAAACCACTTTAGCTGACTGCATAAGGACGGTTCACATCCAGAACCAAACGAGCTGCTTGAGAAACAAGCCTGGGTGGGTTCAGGTACAACACTACGAAGTATGGTCACACAGCATGATGCTATCCTGGGGAACAATGTGATA
>JAAGAY010021005.1:5733-21796 GCA_011801015.1 Ardeotis arabs
TTTCCTTTTTTTTTTTTTTATCATTAATTTAAAGGTCAGCAGCTTCTATGTAGTTAAAGTAATTTCTTTAAATTTACTTTAAGACAAGGTACTATATCTAACATGGTTTCTGTCTTTGGAATTCCAATTTCTAGTCATAACAGCCTCGGGAAAGGAAGGAGTGGCAGATTTAATTCATCTCTCTGCATGTGCTAGAAGAAGAGTGAATTTAGAATAGAACTCCAATAGGGAAACAGTTGCATCTGGAATACCATGTTTACTGTTACTTCAGATCTATTATTTGTATTTTTTGTCAGTTCTGGTTTTGAATGGAATTACAATTGTGACTTCCACAAACTGTTGTGGCAGTGAGGTCCGGATGTGATTGTGTTGTACAGAACTTCGTTGTGAGCCTGCTCTTCTGCACTTTCTGCATGTGCCTCCTTGTAGTGTGAGACATAGAGAATAAATGCTGCCTGTTCCTTTCGTTGTATATAATATTTCTGCTCTGTAAGCAACTTCCAAAATGAGTGATCTTAATCTGTTCAGTTACCTTACATTCTGTACCCTGGTTGCCATTGCCCACTTTTCTCGGTATCTTGGTCTGTGCTTTTACTTTCTAGGTGTTGTGCTGCGGAAGTATAGGGCTATCAGAGCTGAACGCGGTATTAAAATGTAATCACACAGTAGCTTTCTAGAAATTCTGTGGTGAAGTTTTCTGGTTTGTGTTATATTTCTTTCCTCAGAACTTGTAAATAAAGTGTTTGGCATTTTGGCTTCTGCTAAATGTTGAGTTGATTCAAAGAGCCATCCACAAGGAGCTGAATGACTTCTTCAGTAGTGTTGGCAAAAATACTTAAATGTGCCTTGCTCCAATTAAAAGTCACTCAGTAGTACAAAATCTCCTCACAGATTTTTGTGCATAACCTCTTTCCTTTTTTATTTTTGAGTTTCTAAGTGTTAGCTTAAGCAACTGAATTGGAAAATGTGCAAAATATCCTCGTTCTGGTGTTCTGATCTACTTTTCCCCTTCTTGCATACACTTCACCTTGAAAAACAGGACTGGTAAAACATTGCTGTTACCTCCTCATGGGAGCGTTGTGAATACTGTTTTGATGTTTGTACGCTTATTTGAAGAAATAATAATTTTACTCTCTGCTGTTAGCAACCACAGCCAGGGACTAGGTTTTAATATGTACTATGTTCTCTGAGATAATTCTTTAACCCGGATTAGAGTAAATCAGAGATGCAAACTGCCAATAAACCTGAAGGGAGTGCATTTCCACATGTGGGAAAGGTAGGCAGCTCTATTTCAGTCTAGTAAGTAGAGCATTAGCTGATCTGGCAGCTCCAGGTTACCTTTTACAGTGTCTCACAGAATTCCTCAGCAATCTTTGCAAATTACTGCCTTGGAAGTATTTCACCTGCTCTGAACAACTGTTTGTGCCAAATGTACTCTGTAAAGAGGGATGTGTGATAAGCAATTGTATACTAGGGGTAGAGGAAAGGTTTGTGAAAGTTCAGTGCTTGCTTTTTTTTTTTTCTTTTCTTTTTTTTTTTTTTTTTTTTGAGCTTTACCCTTTTAAGAACCAAAAAGCATATCTGACCTGAAAGATGTTTAGTCGGTTTGACATGAGAGGCAAAAGCTGGTTACTTTTTTTTTTTAAGTAGAAAGCTATGCTGCAATAAACTGCATATGTGCTGTATTCCTGCTAGTCACTACTAGAAAACTTGCTGCATTCGTTACAGGTTTTGGGATGGTTTTTTTCAGGCAGTTTCTGGGGAGTGGATGTGTGGGAAGGAAGTCACAGCAGAACACTTAGCTGTTTCCTGTTGGATAATTGTTGGATATTTCCCATTCCTTCAACCTTACTGGGAAAAAAATTATTCCAAAACTTGAATTCAATTAATATTCTGAATAAAGAAATGCAAAAACAGTAGAGGTGCTGAAGGAACTCTGCATTGATTTTGTTTAATATAATACTATTTTGGGATTGTCTTGGAATATACAAAGAACGGCAGTTTAATTTTGACAAAAGCATTGCAAACTGGAGTTCTACATATTAAAATAATTGATGGGAGGGATTAAATGTAGGCCAGAAGATGTATCTAAAATCTTCTTATGATTGTAATTTTACAATACTGTAATTTTTCAGTACCCTGAAACTTCAGCATCTTGCACTTTTAAGTTCCATGTTAGATTTGTATGAAGCAAACGTTTGCTGGAGCCCTTATTTGTTATTTAAGTTTTGTGCAGTTTTACTAATATATAAGTCAGGCTGTGGCTTCCATCACTCTGCTCTCAAGAATGTAAAGATTTTTCTAGAGGCTGTCTTCCATGAAACCATAGCTGAAATTATTTGAGGGAACTTTCTGAACCATTTGCACCGAGGGTTGGCAGACTTTTTAATGATCTCTTACTAATATTGAAATAGAAATATATTCCTTCTTCCCTTTTTTTAATATTATCCTGCTTGCAGTTGTATGAAATCAGTGGGGTGTGTGTTTGTTTTTAATGTAAAAAACTATTAATACATTTTAAAGATTTCTCCTGTAGCATCTGGAAGTAGAGTTTACCAGTGCCAAGTGGTTGTGTACCATTTGAGCTCTGATCTGCCTCAGCCTTTTTGCAACAGGAGTGGCAGTGTACAGCCAAATACATAATGATTTAATGAACTATGCATTAAAATTTGTTACAAAACAAGTGATTGGGTGAGAAGCTAGAAGCTGGGGCATGAAGAACTCAGTATTGAGAATAGAGTTGGGTGCTGTCTCCCGCTGGGCACAGTTTATGCGTCTGTAGCCAAATTGCAGTGACCTCACGCAGTTAACTCAAGTTGCTCTTCCCTGCTTCTGGAATGATTGGTGTACTTGGCTGGAGTGCTTCACAGCGCTGAAGTTGAATGTTTGTGAGGTTATTTGAGATGTTCAGATGGATGGTACTTTTCAAAAGTGCTTGTCACAGATTTAAGTTTCCTGCTACTGAAATTGGTAACGCTCCTGCTGACTTCAGTGGGAGCAGTTAGGTGAGGAGAGTCTTTAAATATCCTCTCTATAAATCCAAAGGTTCCTTGCAATGCAAGTATTTGCACGAGGAGTGAAGGGGGAATTCACAGAACAAAATTTTCAAAATAATTTTCTGTAGCTGATGAGTAGTGCCGTGATTTGGACTGGTGTATGTATGAAATTACAGAAAGGAGGAGGGGAAGGTTAGGGATAGTTAATGGCAGCATTAAAAGACCTTCCCTATCATGATTGTTTTCTAGTTTTGATTCTGTTCTTTATTTGAAATGCATTTCTCTTTCCCAGATTTAATTTTCGCATAACAGAAATGTCCTATATTTAACCCTTTAGTAGTTAACTATCTGCCACAAAGCCTACTTTTGGTACTTGGTTCCTGACAGATAGCCAAGCTGACAAATCATCCAAAATAACAGAATAAATGTTTTAATCTTTTATAATAGGTGTATCTGTTTTGATTTATTCTAATAAAGTATTCCAATCTATGGATATTTTCCTCCCATTGTTTGTTGTATCGTGCTTCAGTTAAATGGTAAGCTTTTGGGGACAGATGTTGCTCCTGTTTGCATATGGAAATTATTGGAGAGTTTGTGCCTTTTTTGAATTTCACAAACCAATGCTTGATTTGGTTTGGGGTTTTCTTTTGTTTGATTTTTTTTTTTGTTTTGTTTCCCATTTTTTTTACTTGTGTATTTCAAAGGGCACATTTTCCTATTGTAGAGGAATAGTTTGATAAGAAATGTATGAAATGAGAAGCAGAGTGGTACAAGACAGGTAAAGGAAACATTTCCAAGTCAAGTTTGCAGGTAGAGATTATAGGATTGGGAACACTTAAGATTACTGGAAAAATATGTGTTTATGAACTTAGATTAAAACTAATAGCTATGTTTCTTAACAGTGATCTCGATGACAACATGGTTTCCCTCTATCAACGGTGTACAGTCATGTATATACAAATAACCTATAGTAACACTGCACATAATAGCCTTTTCATAATGTCACTGCGCTGGAGCTTTCCCGGGGAAAGCTCAAAGGTCATATTGTTGGTTTATGGCTGTGGAATTATCCCTGTGCTAGGGTATGGTTATCAGACATTCCTCACATTCCAGGTGTCTAATATTATAGTGCTTACACGCCAGCGCAGGACCAACTGCTGCGTCAAAGAAAAACGCAGGAGAAAACATTCACAACATTACCCGTTTCCACTCCTCTGCACCCCCCTTCCCCTCTAACCTTTAAAAATGTCATCTTTGCATTGAACTTGGCAATGTTAAAGGGATAAACAAATCACAAGCAGTGATTTGGTTGGCGATTTTCGCCCTACAAAACCAAATAGCTAGTATGCTAAGCTGGAAAATAAGTGGTTCTTCTTTTCACTTAAATATTTGGTTTCTTTCAGTACCTTCAATGATAAACTGATGTGGCAAAATGTATAGCTGTGTTCAGCGTGAGGTTTTTTTCCTTCACTGATGGTAATTGTTAAGTCGAAAGCCAAAACAGTTTATCAAAATCAAAAGAAAAAGGAAACAAAAAACCATGCCAGCAGGCAGTTTGACCTGGTCCTGCAACCACTGGGTGTGGGTCCCTTCCTTCCCAAAAGCATTCTTCCCCTTCTGGGTCTCAGCCATTCAGTTTATGTGCCTTTTCAGAAGCACCTGTGAAGGGACAGAGTGGGCTGACATTGAGCTAATGTTAACCCTTTTGTAACTGGGGAGAGGCAGTTATGCTCTGCTTCGTTGCTGTTATAACGCCTGCTATGGCAGTCAATAACATGCACGTAGCATCTTAGGGAAAGCTGGAAGACAGCATATTCCCTCTGCACTCACCTCTCCCTGTCTTCTGGCTCCTGTACTGAAATCTCAAGTTGTGTGCTCTCTGCTTGCTTGCTTCCTTTTGCATGTGCATGCACGCATGCAAGGAGGACATCAGTTCCCCGTTTTGGGGTTTTTCAGTGGAGGAAACAGGCAAGATCTTTAGAGGATCTGAAGATTTCTGTCCTTAACTTTTCTGTATTGCATAAAACTTAGACAGTTTGGGGATGTGTAGGATTTTTGAGCCTTAATGATAAGCCTTTTAAAATAAAGAAGTAAAAGCAATTGCAATTTTTGTTAATATATTGCAAGCATTTAATTGCTGATGATTTTACAGGACACTTGCAAAACTGCTAAGTGAAGTAGGAAGTTTTTTGGGGGGAAAACTCTGTGTGTTTCACCATATAATAATTATTATTGTTGTTGTTTTGTGGGGTTTTTTCCCCCTCTTTGGTTACTTGGTGGATTTCTTGTTTTCTAGCTTGGTTCTCTACTGCAGACTTTACTGGATGCTCTAAGGGGAAAAAAAAACCAGATAATGTCCTTTATTAGTCTAAAGGGATAGGATTCGTTCTGTAGAGGTTTTTTTTGTTGAGCTGTTTTTATTATCAAGATTGAGTTTTTGAAGGCTTACTTGTATTGCTGTTGAAATAAGTGGACTCAAATTCTTTGCATTTGTAAGTAGATTTTTTTTTATTTGAAGAACTTGTTGCTCTCTACGTACAATTCTCTCTAGTAAATCCATGGCTGTATTGGCTTAAAATGATTATGTTTGTAATAGATATTGTGAACTTTTATCAGATTTCTGTTTTTTTACATTGTACAAGTTTGGTAAGTGATGTATAAATATATTGAATTTAGGATTTTTTTGTTGTAATGAGGTTGCAGAAAGGTTAGTTGGTTTGTTTTCATCCTTGCCCTTGCAGTTAAATGTTTAACTTAATCACGAAGAGTAGCTCCTGGAAAACATTTGACGAATGGAGTACAGTTTTCTACTGTAGTTAGTGTTTGTCTCCAAAACCAGTCATTGGTGACATATCAGCTTGTTATTTCTAAGCAGTGCTTACTCAATATGGTGAACGGTTCTGAAACTCTTGAGTTGGCCTTCAGGAAGACCTTTTGGCTGTAGCAGTCGGAACAGATATTGGGCTGATACTGCCATTTCACATGGTGGTATCAGTGCAACTGTCTCTGGAGGGCTCCCTAACCGAGAACCACGACACTGTGCAGCACGCTGCCCTTTTCAGCAAAGCATTTCGAAACAGCCTTGAGTGCTTTGCCTAAATTACAGAGAAGAAACAACTTATTCAGCACTCTAAAAAGATTTTTGAAAACCTCAAACCCTACAAGGATGGCAAATGATTAGATTTTAGTTTTTCCTTGGTCTTTGTGTGCTTCCTGAACACAATATTGTGTTCATTTGGGCCACTGGCTAGCTAGACAAGAGTTTTAATGGAAATTGTGTATTTCAAAGTCTTAGATATTCCCTGAAACTTCATTGAATGTGATCTAGTTCTATCTACGTGAACCCACAGCTCACTTGTAATACGGGAGATGTTGTAAGCCACTGTCAGTAGAAGTTTAGTACTGGAAACCAAGTTTTTGAGCTTGTAAAATAGTTGCGAGAGCCCATTATCCCACTAGTATGTACCCAAATAATGTCCAGCCATTCTATGTTGTTGTAAGGTGATGAACTTACGTATGTCTCTAGTATGACCCCCATCTGCATGTGTGTCCATTTTCATTTACTTAGAAAACCCTCTAAAACCCAAGAAATAGATTTCTTTAAGGCCTGCTGCCTGTTATAAGTATTCAGGGGCTTAAAAGAATCATAGGATAGAAATTACAAGCTATTAAAAATGATACTGTACTTGTATGGTTCGTAATTAAAGAATGGGATGATGTTTAGTTTGAACTACTCTTAAGTAATTCAGTATTGGTGTAGAAAAGGTAATGTGCATGTTTGCTGTCTTTTTAAATATGGGCATCTGATAGTTTGGTTCCATACGTCTTTTGAACAAGGTAAACAGCTGCCTGACCTTATCATATATATTTATTTTACACCACTGCTCTAAAACAGGGGCTGCCACCATGCTAGTCCTTGTTTGATGTGTTCTAATGTGGTACTGACGTCCACTTAGTTACTCTTTCAAAATAATACCTGTAATAAAGTGGCAGTATATCTTAATAATACCCTTATTAAAAGAGAGTGTACCTAAGCAATACAAAGGTTGTACATAATGTCTTGGCCTGGTATCTGAATGGGAAGCACTACTGTGTTAAGAACACGGTGTTTAGAAGCTGAAATCCTCTCAACAGCCTCATGAATGAGTTTTTTTTGAGATAGAGAGATTGTGCATGGCATTTGCTAGTTTGTAGAATTGAATGAACAAAGAATATGGCCATGCAAATTCTGCCCCTTTCTACAGGTAAATGGTCCAATTACCACTTTTTAAAGTTGGGTAAGTGAAAGCAATATTATTAATAGAAAGTAAATGCATTTTCTTGCAGCTTCAGCCACAGTAATTTGTAGAAGAGAAAATTGTATTACCACTGTAATGTAATTTCTGTGCTGTTAATGACTACTGACCTCAGCCATAGGGAGCGGCAATGCCTCTCTTTAACTCTGACCTGCAACGTGGAGCTACAGCTTGGTCTCTTTTGCCGTTCTATATGCACTCTGTCTGCTGCCTGGTATAGTATTCGTCCTGCTTAAATTCAGTTACCTTTTATAGGCTAAGGAACCTTGCATTCAAACTCCTTCTGCACTCACTAGAAAAAGAGGGAAACCTTCAGTGTGATTCATCTTCAGTCTAAATAGATGTGCTGAATCAGCCTCTCTAGGGAACCTAAAGAAGTAATTCAGATCAGATAACTAACTTTTGAAGTTAATGAGATGAATTGCACCCCTGAGTTTTATGTAAGAAATCAATCTTGAATGCCTGAAGTAAGTAAAATCCATGTTTGGGAGGATATTTGGGATGGGATTAGAAGACATGTTTATATATCCTTCAAAGTCACAATGCCTATAGCATTAGGAAGTTGGGTGAGATTGAATTGATTTTAAGATCCAACTTGAGCACTGAATTTAGTTGTTCTAGTGAAGCATTTGGAACATTTTTCTTCTTCTATTTAGATATTCCTTTCCCTGAACAGTTAATTTAAATTTTTACATTTACTGGTCTAGAGCTACTGGATCAAAATAAGAATTAAATACTTCCAGTAGGCCCTTTGCAAAACAAGAAATTAGCTGATGTTGATCATATGTTCCTATTCTGTGTCATTGTGCTAACTGAAAATATTTGTGAGGATGCGCTCAGAGGAAACTTTTTGTGTTACTGTTGCAGTGTGTCATTGGTAAGTCATCTGTACACCCTTCTGTAATGTCATATGTTGTTAAATGAGCCAGATTCCAGGTAAGTGTGCATGTGGTCTTTCCATCGTTGGGTTTCTTCTGTTATATTTTAATAGATGCTTATTCCTGCACATCTAAATATAACTTATGTTTTGTCTCCTCAGTTGCTAGAGTGTGGACAAGAGGTATATTTTTCAGAACAGCTTCTGTCTAGAAGAAGTACTAGCAAGTACTCCATTGTAAGAAAATAAATAATGTATAATATATATCATTATATATGAGAATGAATGAGTGTGGAATTTAATCAGTACAGCACTTCATGAAAGTGTCACATAAGATCTTGCTACATGGCAAAGAACATGAGATCATTTTGGATAGGGGATAATTGGGATTTGGAGAAAGTTTTAAAATGCATGTTGAAGGTGCTATAGAAGTTGAGCCTTGACCCTCGTTATAATTGAATTCAAAACTCCAAGTCTTGACTGTAGGTCAAGCACTACACAGTAAAGGAAGTATTCTTGGAAGTAATTTTGAAGGAGATTAAGATGAACCTGTTCATAATTATCAGGTATTTATGTATTTCATATCAACCTGCATTTTCTTTATTTCTAATTGAGGAAATAAAGTCTCAGATTTGTTGTAGGGTTTTTTTTGTCTGTGTTGTGGGTTTTTTTTGTCTGTATCTCTTCCTCTTTGTCCCCCTATTTTCTGACATCTGGCTACTGTAACCTTACTCTCTTCCCCACGCCCTCCACCACATATATTATAAATCACAATAAATCAGTCTTACAAAATTGATGCAAATATTTCTATCTAAGCAAAACATGTCAAGCTATGTACGCACATAGTCCTTCAGAATGTGGATAAAATCAGATCTTGGAGTATGCTAAGGAGGTCAATGATGCTGGTATCAGCTGAGTTTAGAAGAGAGTGAAGGCCAAAGTCCAGAGTTTCCTGTTGATGAAGTAGAGTGCTAATCATAATTTAGATAACCTCTGGTTGGGTGTTAGTTGATTAAATCCTGAACAGATTTTGGAGAAAAAAGGAGTTAGAGAAGGAATGCAGCAGAAAGCAGCGCTACTTTTGCATTGAACAATGTACTGAAAATAATGTGTGTGTGTGTATGTCTGTGTGTATATACACACATACATATGCATAACACCTTTTTAATAACATGCACATAGAAAATCTCAGATCATAGAACTGTGAAATACTGTGGGCTGTCCATGTCTTGACAGAAAGATAGCATTCACTAGTACATGTAGTAATTTTTTTTTTTTTCCTGACCTTAGGCAGAAACCTTTATTCTATGTATTTTTGTGGTCTAGGGAGTACATCAAGCAAGAAATTTGTCCAAAGGGAACAATATTGCACTTACAATCCATCAGTCTGTAGATAACGGTTGTGTTTTACAGTATCATCAGCCTCTTTATTAACTTCAGATCTGTATACAGACTTATAGGCATGGCTGCAGATGCAATCACAACTGTGAATAACACATATATCATTGTAGGATCTGCATTTTAAGATCTTAGCTAACTTCCTGTTTTGAAAACTCCAGAGAAAAATGTGGATTTGAGGTGGTAATACGGCTTCTCAATTTGTAAACTGTATTCATCTCCTAAGTTTTTGAGGGAATCGTTGAAGTCGTTGGTAATATTTATATCCTAGTTTTATAATGGAATTACAAAATGCTTCCTGGTTTTCTTAAGAGTCGTCACTTCTCATTACACCCACCTGCTTCTTATTCTCTTGGTCCAGGGAGTGCATTCCAGTCTGTATGCTGCAATGGGAGAGTTGCAGCCATATAGGGCTGAGTAGATAAAAATGATATATATGAGCTGAAGACTCACTTCCAAGTCTTCACTTGGAAGGAGTTCTATAAGGTTAAGAAAAAAAAAGTGCCCATAGGTGAGAATACTTGAGCTCAATGTATGCATTTAAAAAACCGTCTTTTGTTAACTAATTAAACTTCAGAGTTTATTAAATGTGGACTTTAAGTCATCCTTTTTAGAGTACCGGTATTCTTTTAAGAACGTATCAATTGATGACTGCAGACTGAAAGTGTTACAAACTCCCTCAGAATATCAGTGCCCTGAGACACAGCACTTAATCCTCTATTATGGTGCAATAAACCTCATTTTTCTTGGGTCACAGTTAATGAATGTAATGGCAGTCTGTCTATCATAGGTTATTATGTCACAGATAATGATCTTCACACAGACAAGATTCCTTCAGTCCTGGCTCCTAGGTATTATTTCCTTTCCAATTATATCTCCTAACTCTCTTTGCTTTCAACTTTTGTCTTGCAAATTTTCTCTTGCATTTTTCTCATCTTCGTGTCATGTTAATGTCATCCATTTGCCATATGTATTTTGAAAGCAAATATTGTTTGTGTCGAGACAGTTCTGGGGGCCCTAAGCGATCAGCAACCTTGTGCTGATTTCTGCTCAATTGTAAGTCTGTGTTGCGCTCAAAAATCTTGTGCTGTTAAAAGACTCTGGAACAAAAAAGAGAATCGTGGGGATGTAACACTCTTAAGTAATTGTGATCTTATGTACAAACCTTTTTTATGTTTTAAAAATCTACTCGGGAGCAGTTCTCCTGACACAGTTTCGATCTTAAGGATGTGATGTTCAAGCGTGATCCAGCAGTGCAGAATTCACAGAATAATTTGTCCGGTACTGCCTGTATTTTAGGGCCTCTGTCTCCCTCATCATCTTCTGTTTAAGATCCAGAGTGGGTCACTCAAGTACTTTTCCACAGTTTTTTAGTGTCGCTTTAATTTATGGAGTGTCTGGGATGAGACAGCGGCTGCTATTCATTGTCACGGTATCTGATTTCTGACAGGTGATAACACCTGGAGAGCTGGAGTGGTCTGCAATCTAACCTCCAGAATGCGCTAATACAGTAGGAAGTCAGTATTTGATTAAGAATAAAATTGGTGTGGACTGCAGATGAAAAGTGAGGATAGTACTGAGTTTGTATCCTTCCTGTAGAGGTGGTTTAAAAATCACATCTTGTGATTGTTGCTAACTGTGCTGTGTATATTTGAAAGTATTGAATGTTTATGCAGAGTTCTAAGTGAATTTATTAGAGACCATCTGGCCATGTTTATACGAGTTTGTTTTGATCCCTACTCTGCTATATGGTATTTCAAGTATTTTTTTCTACTTTAACTACAAGATTTGTGTTTTGAGTTCATATTATAATGGTAAGGCTAAGGATGACATTGGGCTTTTATTTTTATTCAGTTTAAGATGTTTCATGAAAGTCCATGTTTGTACTCTATTTGGAGACAGGACTTTCTTCACAGCAAGATGTGTCCTTGTAGTTGGCACAGGTTGACATGACTAACCAGACTCGCCAAAGGGCTGTTGCTTTTACGTGATTGATGATTCCTCTGAGCAGCAGTGGCCTGGGACCTCCCTGACATCGGTACCCTGCGTTCAGTCCACTGCATGCTGCGGACAGCCTGGCTGAAGCTGTAATTGTGTGCGTTAGCCTGGCTTTGAAAGGCTTCTCCTTTCCCAGGAGCCATCTCTTTCTGTCTAGCTGTTCCTATTTGCAAACAAGCCAATAATCTTTGAAGTGATGCTGGTAATTATTAGTAGGTAACATCTGGGCAGATGCACTTGATACGGCAGCGCGAGGCAGCTGCAGCTTTGCGGGCCAGCTGTTCGCCTGCTGAGCTGCGCAGCCGCCGTCCTGGCTATGGCAGCGCAGCTTCTGCTGCCCTGAGAAAAGGAGAAGGGTGAGGAGCATATGTAGATTAGACTGTTAGCTTTTTATTTGTATAGAATTTTAATGATGAGACAAAAAAACAGTCTTAGGTGATAGAACTTAAGCAGCAGTGAGCAAATGAGTTGATGCTCATGTGTCCCACAAATTGGTCTTGATGATCTTACTCTGGGGATTTTTTTTTTTTTTTTTTTTTTTTTTTAAATTCTGGATATGTACTAATCTTATTGTCATTGTGATGACAATAAAACCTTAGATCTCTTGTTCTTCCTGTTAAATATATCAGTATATCAGACATGGTATTTATATGTGGGTTTATCAACAGGAAACTCAATACTTTTTTTTTTTTTAAAAAAAAAAGCAAAAATATGATGATGTAAAGCTTTGCTTAGCCTCAGTTGGAAAAGAGCCCATCTATTATTGTTACCAGTCTATTTCTTGTAACAAATAGGTGCTACATTATTAAAATGAAAAACTTTAATCGTCTGTCTTCCTAAAAAGGAACCATGTGAGCATCTGAAGGCCCATTAAATGTTACTTATAAAACGTCTACTTTATGCACTCTTTCTCCACACTGCTGCTTATTTTATTCAAGTATGTGGATTGATAAGTGCTGCTGACTGCGTCTTGCATGGCTGTATGCTCTTTTCTGAGTTTCCTGTCTGTGGTCATTAGAGAAGATGACCATGAAATCTCATGCTGTCGTCATCACAGACTCAAGGTTGAAGAGTCCAGTTCTTCTGGGGACAAACAGGAGTGTAGATTATTTTTTTACAAGCTATTGTCTATTGTTTAATTTTAAGCTGTCAAATGTGAAAGATATTGCAGGGAATTTCTCACTTGAGTGCCTGTACTGAAAAATGTTTGCAATAACTTCTATTATGTTCTTGGAGTTAATGAATTCTGAAAGGTGGAATAGGGAAAAAACAATCAAGAGCCTAAACTTTGAGGGAGAAAACAACTTGCTCTCCTTTTCCCTGGTTTCTTTAGCTTCTGTCATAATAGGAATTAATACAAATAACAAACATAAGTATGGAGAAAAGCTATACCTTTAACTTGTTTCTTTGGTTTTAGGTTAACAAAGCCCTTGTCATTTGCGGATTGTGTTGGGGATGAGCTGCCATGGGGATGGGAAGCCGCATATGATCCTCAGATCGGTGTATACTATATTGATCACATCAACCGTAAGTATTTTTCAATTTGCCGTATTGGTTATGTAAGAAGGCTCGTCTTGGTTAGACTTCCCTGAGAAGCTTCTAAAGCATCACTGGGAGTAGGGAAAGATTTCTTATAAGAGTAGTGTAGTTAAGGTAACAATTTCTGATTTTCAGTAGACAGATTCTCCTGTTTGTTGGGGATGGTTGCAGGTGTATTCTAGCTGGCTCAAAAATTATTCAGACAATTCTTAATCTTTTTCTGTGGAAGAAGTCGATGTAACGTGTCATAAATAAAGATGGTTTATGCCTCTTGGTGTCTGTAAAAGTTAGGATGTTTGGTGGCTATTAAATATTCAGTGGTTCACACTGGTGGAGGTAGTCTGGTACAAGTAACAAAAACTGGCTTCAGTCTAACTACTGAAAGGAGCTATTGTAGGTAAGGTGGTACGGAGCGTGGGGAGGTATTTATAACTTGTATATGGGGTCTGGCAAATGTACTGTAGTTCTAAGAATGATGTAGACTACATTTCAGGCTATAAATAATGGTGTATTTTGTAGTAATTGGAAAGGGAATGGGGAATCAAAATGCTGGGGAAAATTTACCCTTTTGTATAGCATTATTGGTTTTAAAAGGCTTATAAGAAAATCTGCTGGTACAAAATGACTGCATGTGTTTCTACATATGTTTTTAATTGTATGGGAGTTATGTCTAAACTGTACAAAACTATAGCAAAATCTGAAATACAGAGCTTGTTAGAGCTACTGAAATGTATATCCATGAAAGTGTTTCTATCTTCTTTTTATGTGCTTGTTACTTCATATTAATTAATAACTTTTTCTATTTTCTCAGAAATTGTCTTTAATAACATAACAGAAGAGATTCAGTTTGAGATCAATACCTGAATATAGGTGCCAGAGTGCTGTGTACTTACTTAAAAAATAGTGAGGTGTCTGTGGCTATTTGAGATGCTTTAGATTAGCAGAGACAACTGCACAAGGTCAGTAGATACAGCACAGATAGTAAGAGACCAATGGTCTTCTGGAGCAAAAGCTGGAGACAAGGCTTGTCACCCCATAGCATCTCAAATGTATGGGCAAGTGAATCAACCCTGATATGTCTCAGCTGCTTTTGTAGTCAGTAGCAATCTAGTCGATACAGTCAACATGATGTAAAGTGTGATGAGCTGACAGGATGTCTGATTTGAAGATGAGCTGATTGTTGTGGTTTTGTTTAGTGAGGGGGGCCTAAGGTGGAAGCTTCTGTAGAAAACTGCTAGTAGTTGCTCCCCTTTGTTCAGTGGACTCGGCTGGGCCTAGGGTGGACCTGCTGCTGGCCAAGGCCGAGCCAATTGGTAGCAGAATGTCCCGTGATAATGCCTCTGCAATAACGTATTTAAGAAGGGGAAAAGAGGAAAAAAAAAAAGAAGAAGAGAAGATGTGAAGAAGCTGAGCGGGGGCAGAGGCCCAGAGGGGGAGGCGCAGGCCTCATGGGCCTTGCAGGTCTCACCCTCTGGCCTCTCGCCAGGCGGCCGACTGGGCCCAACTCGGCCTGGCCCGGCTGCAAGAAGTGGAGAGGAGATGAGATGGATGATGTGAAGAGATCCTGAGGGGCGTCTGCCAGCCTGTTGTGAAGAACTTTTCTTGTGAGAGAAACAGCTGCAGATGCCAAGGTCAGTTCAGAAGGAGAGCGAGGAGTAATGCGGCTCCTGGCCAAGATTCCCCTGCAGCCTGTGGTGATGACCATGGTGGAGCGGGTTGTCCCCCTGCAGCCCATGGAGGTCCACGGAGGAGCATAGATCCACTTGGAGACCGTGAAGGACCCCACACCGGGGGAGGTGGATGCCTGAAGGCGGCTGTGGCCCCTGGAGGGCCCGCTGGAGCAGCCGTTCTGGAGAGACTGCACTCTGTGGAAGAGATGACCCACGCCGGAGCAGTTTCGTGAAGGACTGTGGTGTATGGGTGGGACCCCACAATGGAGGAGGGGAGGAATGTGAGGAGTTCTTCCCCCAACCATGATGCAGCGGCGTAAAACAACGCGTAATGAACTGACCGCAACCCCCATTCCCTCTTCCCCCCTGTGCTGCTCAGGGCGGGGAAGGTAGTAGAGATAATGTTAAGCTCGGGAAGAGGGAGGGGTGGGGAGGAGGTTTTTATCTTGTTCTCTTTCTCATTATCCTGCTGTTTTTAGTAATAAATGAATAGTTTTCCCCAAGTTGAGTCTGTTTTTGCCCGTGACGGTAACTTTAAGGATTTCTCCCTGTCCTTATCTCAAACCTCAAGCCGTTTTTCTTCTATTATCTCCCCCTGTTCTCTCGGAGGGTGGGGGGAGTGAGAGAGAGACTGCGTAGTCTGGTCCCGATTGGGGCTGAACTACAACACTGATTTAAGCTCCTTTGGTTGGGTTGGACTGGAACTCTGGTAACTAGAATCATAGAATGGCTAGAGTTGGAAGGAACCTTCAAAGGTCATCTAGTCCAACCCCCCTGCAAGGAGCAGGGACATCCCCCACTAGATCAGCTTGCTCAGAGCCTCATCCAGCCTGGCCTTGAACGTTTCCAGGGATGGGACTTCCACCACCTCTCTGGGCAACCTGTTCCAGTGTTCCACCACCCTCATTGTAAAAAAAATTTTCCTAATATCCAATCTAAATCTACCCCCCTCTATTTTAAAACCAGTACCCCGTGTCCTATCACAACAGACCCTACTGAACAGCCTCTCCCCATCTTTCTTGTAAGGCCCCCTTGAGGTACTGGAAGACCACTATCAGGTCTCCCTGGAGCCTCCTCTTCTCCAGGCTGAACAGCCCCAACTCTCTCAGCCTGTCCTCATAGGAGAGGTGCTCCAGCCCTCCTATCATCTTTGTGGCCCTCCTCTGGACCTTCTCCAACTGGTCCATGTCCTTCTTATGTTGGGGGCTCCAGAACTGGACACAGTACTCCAGGTGGGGTCTCACCAGGGCAGAGTAGAGGGGGAGAATCACCTCCCTCGACCTGCTGGCC
>JAAGAY010021009.1:0-22646 GCA_011801015.1 Ardeotis arabs
AATTGAGACCGTGCCACTGGAGACAGTATTTGGAACCCTTAACATTATCAAAAAAAAAAAAAAAAAAAAGCAACTGTATTTGTGACAAACTCCCAAGGTTATTTGGCCTTTTGATATTCATGGTCCCATGAGGTTGAGAGGATAATAAAAACCAAAATCTATACAGACAAGAGGCAGAAACAACGACACGAACCTGCAAACAGCCAACAGCGAGAAGCTGCCCAGTATTACCTGTGCACCTGCACCGCTTCTTCTCATTTCATCCAGGAACTGCATCTTTAAAACGACTCTGGGCTCCATCCGGGGAGGAAACGGAAGCCCAGTAATGATGACTCCTCGTCCATTTATGTCTGCAAAGTCCAAGCCTTCACTGGCCTGAAGAGACAGCGTTTTCCATTATCAACTGGATTTGAACTGACCTTTCAGAGCAATTCAGCAGTTCTTGGCCTTTTTTCTCCACTAAATTAAATCCCTAGCCAAGTATAGTTTATGAATACGTTATGAATAGTTTCAACTAGATTTTTTGCTTTTATTACTAGGACTTTCCACTTAGCTTTTTCCTCTAGGAGGCCCTGGACAAAGCATACCTCAGCCTACACCATTAATGTAGGTGTCTTATTCCTGGATAAGCAGAACCGTTGCATTCAGAAGATGTCTTATTGTCAGTCAATACCTCTGTTTAAACCTTCCACACCCTGAATTGTTACCAAGACATAAGAACATAGCAAACCTTCTCTGACATTAAAAATGAACAGAATAATTTCGAAGCAATAATGGAAAGCTACCAGAAATCTGCTCAAAATCACAGTGTCAGATCCAGCAGCTCCGCTGCTTACACCCACTCAAGTATCCATTGCTCATGCCCCCTGTGTAGGCTCACATCCCATGCTGTGCTGGCAAATCACTTCGCAAAACGAGCAAAATCAGAGTTAAATAGACTGACAAATAATTTTGGGGAAAAGAAAAAAGTTGGTTTGTTTTTCAGCTGAATCCATTCCCAATCTCCACAAGCAGCTGTGATGGAATAGCACATCAGGAATGGATGGGCGGGTGGAATGACCGACTCCACTCAGCTTCAGTCAGCACTGCCAGGAAGAGCTGCAGTCACAGCACGCGCTATAATCCATCTGGAGCTAGCAATCGCATAGTTGTATTTGTGGACATTTTATTTTGGGCACAAAGGAAATCCCTCAGACTAATGAGGGCATGAGAAGTCTAATCTTAGACAAAAAGAAAAAAATCCCTAAATTAAAAAAAAAAGACAAACCAACCAAAAAAACCATACACCAAACCACAAACACTCCCACAATTTGCCCTTCACCCCTCCAAAACCAGAAAGAAAATTCCTGTGAACTTCGAAAGACACTCCGGGCCTAGATACAGCTAATGAAAGAACTAGAGCCACTGAGGCAGAATCTCCTCTTTACAAAAAAGGACTTTTTTTTTTTTTTTAGTTTTCTTTCAGGGAACAGAGAACACAAAAAGCTTGCTAGAACCTACTACCAGTGTAAAAGCTGAACAACAACCTGAACAACAACCTGGGAGTGAATCTTAAAGCGACGGCTGAGAACAGAGCTAGTTCTACAGCTTCTGACAACACGGCTCTTTTGATTTATCTTCTCAAATATCTTCAATTTTGCAGTCATACTATTAACCCTACGACTACAATAAACTAAATAATCTATCCTTCAATTGCGTGTTACTGCAAAGCAAGATCTCTGCACAGACTCTGTTCCTCTCAGGGTAATACCCTGCTGTTGAAGGATGGGCATACTCAACCGAGAGTGCCACACAAGAGTAGCTACGTCTTTTCTTCACTGATCCAACAGCTTTGGAGACGGGACCAAAGATTGAAAAGAAGTTGAATCTTCTCTGGGTAGCAGTATGCAGCAGCACAAAGGCCCCACGAGTAATCTATGATTTTGCAAATATTTCCACTGATCTCATAAATCAATTTATCAGCACTGAAAAATGTAAATGAAAGGCCATCAAATGTGTCCAGAGGACCTGAAGTTAATGTAAATTCTCTAAAGTTGAGGAATATTTTTTTGTTCTCAGCAGTGTTGTTCTAACATGCTTGATTACAAATGTTTCTTTTAGTTCTTCTCCAGAACTGCTGTTCTTATCTAATGGGTTGAGTTTTCAGTGAGCCACCAAAAGGAAATACAAGTATGACGCTCATCCCCTTCAAAGCGCTCAAAGATGTTTCCCCTTAATAAAAACAGGAGTGGAGTGAGGCAAACGTAAATTTGACGTAATTTTGAAAAGGCTTTAGGGCATCCTACTCCCCTTGGGTTTTTTCCACATATAAATGCAGTCACATAACAGAAATGTACTGAAATCCAGAATGATGGGTTTTTTTCCCCTCCATCAACCAGATAATCTGATCTCAGACAAAACAGTTCTGAGTTACATTACCTTCCCCCGACATACTGCCAGAAAAGCAGCTCCGTTGGACTTAGGACAGACAACTTTATCATAGTATGCATCCATTACCTAAAAGATAAAGTAGTTTAAGCAAGAACAAGAATGGTATTTATCCTTTGCATATGCATAAATAGAAACCTGTACTAACTAAATTTTACTTTAAGATCTAAAATGTGATTAATTTGGCTTAGTATAATTTTCTTTACTTTCACTAACTGCAAATGTGAAAAGCCATTTGCTTAGCAAAATCCTTACATTACTGTGAAATCCAGAATACATCTGGGTAAGCATAAAAGATCAATGTCAGATACTTCCGATAAGAAGTTAAAACACGGTCTGTCCTGTGTTTCTGCAGATCCTTGAGTAAAATAGGCAAACCAGGAAAGCAATTCAAGGCTACTATTTACTCTAAGAAGCAAAACAGAGGAGCTATAAATAACATGACACTGCAGAATTCGTTAACACCCAAAGCATGGTAAGTTGGGAGGAGGTGTCCTGCAGAACACTAAAAGATGCTGACTGCTGAAGTGACAGCTTTCTATCATCTTCATTCCTCAGTACATACGAATGTTAGCCACTGTCACATCACTGGATTTCAAACGAAGGCTGTACTCCATGCAACTGGCCGAAGGAGTAAAGGAAGGATGCACAGAAGAACAATCACTCAAAGAAGATGTCAGAGAATTTTAGTTTTATCCTAGGACAAAATACCTTAGAGAAGGTATCTAAAGATAAAGCCAATTTCTGAAAGTGTTACAGGTATGTAATGTAAGTAATCAACCTCTGCAAAGCTCCCTTTGTTCCTGGGTTCCACAAACATTGGCTTCACTTCTTCTATTCTTTTAGCAAAATCATGCTCCTGTTAAACAGATGATGAACATATCAGAAACGGCCACGTGGAAGTAAGCACAGACCAGATTTTATCATTTACTTATTAACAAAGACTTTTTAATGAGCATTGTTAGACAGCATAACTACGAACTGTCTGATGTGTGTAACCAAACCACCTAACAAAGGCAGAACAATTAACGTACTCTCCAATATTCTAGGCTCTTATCCATGACAGGATAGGATGGGAAGAACACCAACAGTCCATGCGGTACAACTCGCACGAGGTTACCTGCAACGAGATAGGCAAATGTGTAGTTGTGCGCATTTTCATCCTGGGATGGAGCAGACAGACTGTAGGGAAAAAATAAACTAACAGCATGGGTTCCTTCCAAAATCTATTCTGCTTTCTTGATGTGAATGCTTATGTATTAGAAGTTGTTTGATTTTTTTTTTAAAATAATTTCAACAATCTTGTCGTCAGGGTATAAATTTTAATACAGACACCTAACTGGCTTTCTAAAGTGTAGTGTTAACAGGATAAGAGATAGGATAAGACACTAGAGACAAAACAGACACAGCATCATCTGCCATATTTTCCCTTGTGACAGTAGGGCCTAGTTTTAGATTATTTTATCCACCCCGTGTCCACTGCAGTGTAAACATTCAAAGCAATGGATGAGGTACCAGAAGATTCTCTGAGTCCTCTAGTCAGGTAGTATAGATTTTACTGAAAAAAACCCATTAACCTGGTATTTTGTGAAAGCATTTTCTTAATTTCACCTTTTAGGTTAAGCTGTACACCTCAGAGCACTCTCCTCCATTTCCTTCAAATATTTCTGGATTTAACAGATTCCTTTCAGTCAGATCTCAGCCAAGCTACACAAACATGCTTCTTTTATTCTGTTCTCACGTGTAAACATTTTGTATTTATTTTTATATTTGTAAAACATTACCAAAACAATAAATGCTGACTTAAGGCAAGCTTGACATAGTGCCTTTGAAAATATAAGAGGAAATTGCTTTGACTTCTCGTGATCCTTACTTGGTCTGCAAATGATGCTTGGCTGCAACATCTCCATGCGTTGATTTTCTAGTCTGTGCCACTTTCTGATCATGTTTAGGAATCACATTTTTGACGCAAACACAAACACCAGACAATAAAAGTGACCTCCTAACTTGGAAATACTAAACCAAGGACTGAAATTCAGTTTTGTATGCAATTACAGCAGCCAGCTGCCTGAGCAAATAGAAGCATACAAAACCAGACAGCATTTGATATGCAATGCAGTCCTTTACCTTTCTCTGTCTTGTTATGTATTCTTTAGAAATCTTCTTTTAGGAGATTCCTAAAAATCCTGTGCAACAACTCATTTCTGAAATCCACACACTTCACTTACCAATAGTTTTCCCCAGAGAAGATAGATAATCCTCTGAAAATCTACAATGAAGAAAAATCAAGTGACATAGTTGTATTTCCTTTTCTATGTTTTTCACACAGATTGACTTCCTCTGATACTCATCTGAAATACCATATTCATGCTCCCAATTCCTCTCCTTCCTGTGGCCAGCACCCATACCAGGGACACACAGTCATTCCTTGACTACACGTTATTAAATATTGTTATTATTAGCACTGAAGATGATCTAAGCTTCAATATTATCAAAATGTAGTAAGTGGAAATGGGCAGCCATATGAGTTT
The DNA here is from genome assembly GCA_011801015.1 of Ardeotis arabs. Taxonomy (NCBI): domain Eukaryota; kingdom Metazoa; phylum Chordata; class Aves; order Otidiformes; family Otididae; genus Ardeotis; species Ardeotis arabs. Next base: position 4,959 of record JAAGAY010021009.1, read on the forward strand.
TATTATTAATACTAACAATTTAAGCATTTAAGTTCTGTCAGAAAAGCGTGCAAGTGCTGCCAAGCCTGACTAATGTAACAGCTATTTAAAATAATTATTGAGGAACCAGGTGTGGTGAGGCCGCAGGGCAAAAAGGGTGAATTTGCTTACTATGGTTGTTATTTACTCATGGCATAAGCCAACTTAATCATTTTTGCTTTGACTGAAAAAGTACCACTCTACAATGAGCAGCATTTATGTTTCTTCCAGCCCTGAGTGAAGTCACCTGCTCTGTCATGCTTTTGTTTCTTTTTAGTACCCTGTAGTTTCACATACTGTTCTCCCAGGAAACTTACACATGCAGGGTAAAAAAAACCTTAACGTTTTTGTTTTCATAAGACCTACAAATACTGGTATAATCACAAAGATGTTTTTAAAACACAGCAAACACTGGGAATTGTCCTCTTTCAAAAAGAAGGTGTTCTAGGCTTTGGGGCAGGGCAGGGGTGAAATCCCCAACCTTCACCCTTTGAAAGCATCTTCAACAAAATACACTGAAACAGCACAGTAAGCTTCTGAAAATGAAAAAATACATTCTGAGGGTTTTCCAGACAACTTCTCCGTAAAAATCAATTACAATTGCTGAATCCCTTTCCACTTCTGTAAAACATCTGTCATTTTCCCCTTTTTTTTTTTTCCAGGAAAAGCTCTTTAAGATCTATTTTTTCATTTTTCTGTATTGCTGAAAAAGAGTAAGTCAGGCCTGCAGCATGCTAAATAACAGACTTCTCAGCCAGAGGTTCGTCTAAAATGTTGAAACTGAAATAGATTTAAGAATGTGCCAACACAAAAAGTGTGGGCACACACAGAATCCTCTGCCATGCGCAACAAAGCATGAAACTCTTAGAATTCTATGGAGAGATGTGACCGAGACTCAAATTGCACAACAGAAGTCAATATAGAATGAAATCATGTTTTGGCTTCCTTGCTGGCAGTATATTCTGCAGGCAGCAGAAGCTGCAGCAGAAGCACTGTTCTGAAGAACAGAAAGACAGAGACAAAACTATGAAAGACCAGAGAAAAAGCAAGAAAAATTATGGTAAAAGCTTGACAAATATTTGGATATGTTCTCCCTAAAAAGGCAATGCAGATGTGAAAGAGGCTGGTCATGGTGACAAGATTTAAATATAAAAATAGCTGTAGCAAAGATCAGTCATATTTAAAATGAATTAATTTGCCTTCAGCAAAGAAATGTAGGATGGGGCTCCATATGGGTGAGGGCAGAGCGCTCAGTAAGGCACAGGGAGCTGGCACCTGAGCTCGATACGAAGGCAGGCAGGGCAGGGGCCTTGCCAGCCAGGACCCACTCCCACACTAACAGAGCAAGGCCAGCAGGAAAGACTCGCGTGCAGCAGCCAGGCCCAGTCACGAGTCTGGATCATCAGGCAAAGTCATGCTGATAGGGAAGGTCCAAGGTCAAGTGAGGAACACAAGTCAGTAACCCAGGAGCAGCTCCGGTGACAATAAGGAGCATGACAGCCCAGTGATGGTGTTGCAAATCTGTTATGGATACCAGCTTGCTGCTAGGAAACCCCCTACCCTTGCCGTCTCGATCTGGGTATCGAGAACTTTAATCAGTAGAATTATAATCAATGATATAACCAATGACTGATAATAGGAAGATAGTTAATCAATGTGGTTCTGGAATATAAATATAAGGTGATTCTTGCTAACTGTAGAGCTATAGTCACATGGGTTAAATTTTATATGAAATATCCTTATCTTAGAAACTAGCCTGGCGTGTCGGGGGGTAGTTTGGGGAGTGGTAGAACGAGGCACCAGCTGTGCAGCTTGGTCTTTGAGCCATCACTTTCAAGGCAAAAGATTCAAGGGCAAGATGACCTTGTTCTCAGGAACATATATGGAGATTTCAAGGAGGGGTTCGACCAACGAATTCGAGGAGGGGGCGTTCTGACGACCCCCAAGACCACCAGAAGACCCTCGACTCAAAAGACTGAGCATGCGCAAATGGGAGGAGACGTATTATAATGACTTCTCAGAAAATTGATGTTTATGCATAACACTTCTTGTAAATCTAGTGAATATGTATATCGAATGTGTATTTAACTGTGCAGTTAGATCAGACAGGTGCGCACGCTGGGTGGAGTGATCCCCCGTGCGCCCAGCGCTGCAATAAAGAAGTGCCTGCTTCTTAACTCCACATTGCTGTTAAGGAGTTTTATTCCGGATTTCGGTAACAATGGCGGGGCAGGTCTACAGTGACAGGCAGGTCCAAGATCAAACCGGGAAGTCAATGAGAAGATCAGGGTCAGATCAACAGGGGACATGGTCAGCTGTGGTTATGATGGAGCTGGAGACAAACAGTCCTACAGCTTGGGCAGTGACTGAAAGCCTGTGCCAGACCTTAAGCGGAGCTCCTGCCTGATGGCTGAGGGTGGAGGTCCCAGTTGAGGATAGTCAGGGCCATTAAGGACTATGGGTGCACTCCGTGCCCTGACATTTGACCCCTTCCAGCCCTCCAGCTCTACATTTTCAACAGTGGTGGTTAAAGGGTGTTCTCATTCAGCACAGTGTTTATCCAAGAAACAAACTACAGAGACCACTTATTTCACCAGCATCTTTCTGTAGGCAGAACCTGAGACTTCAAAGCAGAATTCCACATGGAAGTTCATTACCTTCTTTCATAGGTAGAAGTAAGTACAGCTCCATCAGGTCCCTTAGGAATGATCCCAACCCAGAGCTGGTGTTTATCAATAACATGAGGATTCTCCAAGCAAACAGGGAAAGGGCTAAAGAAACACAAAAGTAAGATCTCAGTCATACTCATGATTCCCTCCTGGCTGCCAGTCCAGAACACTCGAAAACTTGAGATAAAACCTAAAATCACGAGAGCAGGTTCTGCATTTTCAGTAATGGTGCTATTCATACAGCTAGGTACTTACATCTGCATTTCCATTGTAAATGATGAGAGCGGGGAGAGAGTCCCACTAGTAAGGATAATTGTCCTGACTCCCTGTCGAACAAGCTCATGCATGCTGTATCCAGGGCTGAAACACCAATAGCTTAAGGTTTTTCCTGTGTCAAAATAAAGAAAAACGCTGTCTGTAAGTGGAAAAATTAGAATATGACTAGCATATAGCACATTGCATCTGAAATTCTGAGAGTAAAACAGCCAGCATTTGAAGCTAAAATGCCAGATGTATGGCCTGTTCTGCTGTGGCCCTTCCCAGATTTAATTACTATGCCCGTTCAAAATATAGTTTAAAAACTTACTGCTCCCTCACACTTAAGTAGATTATACTTTTAACCAAAAGATAGTTAAAGAAAAGACAGAGCATCAGATATTTTTGTTGGCAAGTAACAGGCAGATTGAGCAGATAAAACTACTCAGAGTCCTCCATCCACAATCACTTCCTGCTGTCAAGGCCAACTGGAAGGGGAAGCATGGCAGAAGAACTGTAGAATAGTGGCATGAAGGATGACAAACTGAAGCACAAAAAAATTAATAATAATAATAAAAACATATATATATTCATCCCTGCTCATGCTTGAAAAGAGAACTCCTTCTCCATCAGGAATTTCCAATGACTATAAACCTTTCACTTACACTTTCCATTTTCCCACAGTCAACTAACAAACCTTTCAATTTCTTCTTTTAATTCCGTCTTTTGTGGGATGTGGATACACAATGTGTGTGACACTGAAAATCTTGCATGCTATAAATTATCAACAGAAAGGATATCAAGAAAAAAAAAAAAAAAAAACAAACCAAAACAAACCAAACCAATAAATGACACTAATAATTTCTTTCATTGCATAGCCACTTACCGCCATGGCTATCCCAAGCTAGGCCCCTTCTCCTCAATTACAGTTTGTAGAGAATTACGTTTGAGTGAATAATTTCCACACAATAATTTGAAAGCAGCTACTCTTAAAAGGTTTGCATTACTTCTATACAACGGGCTATAGCACTACAGGAAACTGGAGACTTGATCCGTCTTGTCTGGCCTCTGCCAGGTTTGCACCTAGTGCAAGTCTCAACAAACTGCTAGTCTGCTGCATAGGTAACTGCAAACACTGGTTTTATTTGAAAAGCAAACATATCACTATGTGTCTACTAAATCACAGAAGAATTCAGCAACTGCTTTGTATTGGGTTTTTTGTACAAATCCTCCAAATTATGCAATAAAGCTAAAGTGTTTCTATCAGCCCTTTCCTTCACACACACTTAACAAAATCTACTTAGAATTATTCCTGTAACTTCAAACTCCAATTGAGCAACATCGCAGGAAAACAATATTTGCAGATTACTAAACAGCATGCTTCTGTTCAGAACAGACAGAACTTACTTTGTTGAAACACTTAAGGGGAGGTTATGTGCAAAACCCCTAAATCTGCGGAAAGCATTCTTTGAAAAATGCTACTGCTGCCCTTAAGGAAAGGACTTCTGTGAAACAAATACATTCTCAAGAACACTTAACCAGGTAATTAAGTAGATAGTTGTGAGGCAAGGTATTTACAAAGATCCCTGGAGAGTATTCTATTAAGAAGGGTTAGGCAAAGGGATGTGCATCTTCTCTAATCAGAAAATATTTTCTTTTCCACCTAATTGTATTTATTAAAAAGTAAATAAAAAGATGAGGAAGAATGAATGCTTGGCTAACAAAGCCAAGCTCGGTGCTGCTTTATAAGAGCCTTAGGATAAGCCTTTGATTCAGAACCCAAATTATTTTCTTCTAAATATGTTGTTTTGGAGCATGGTTATATTGAGGTAGTTCCAGAGACCAAGTTCTGCAGGGCATAAGGAACAAATAGGCGGGAAAGAGAGGAAAACGCAGTTGACCAAGATGGACTGAAAAATATAGTTGAGGCTGAAGCTATCAAGAAGTGACAATATGCTCTGAAGAGCTTAGGAAGCTGCTCAAAAACTGGTCATAGCTCAGAAAAGGTAACACTGCCTTAAGAACGTGCATTCTTAGCCAGAAAATGCCATGCCAGGTAACGTTCTCAAGCGTTATTTCTCTGGCACATTGCATGAACCTTCACTACAGAGCTTCTGAATGAGCCAACCAATTAACTCCCCCACTATATATGAGTAATCTCAACAGAGATTAAGAACTTTCAGGGAATTTACTTTTGTAATTCCTTTGGCACACATTTTCTATACATGAATCTCCTTCCTGTCGAAGGTAGCTACAGCCTTAGCAACACCAATTTTGTGTCTAACACAACACAGTTATACAGAGAAATACGGTGATAGGAGGATAACAGAACATTTCATAAACCTCAACGTCAGTCCTGAAGGAGGGTTTCCCATTCTTGGGCTGGTCTGAAGATTTTTATCTACAATCTAAGCAACCATTCCATAACAGAGATTATTTTCTTTCACTGGAATAATTGCATTAGATGAACTCCAGCAGTGCACAAAGCAGCACCAGTACGAGAACGTTTTATATTGAGATTGCTCATGCCACCTCTCCTTTAGAAGTGAGTATAAAAGTGAAAAGCACCTTCACAACTCATTGTATCCACAGTGGAGCTGTACTTGGAAACATAGAACTGCAAAGGAACACTCTCAAACAATCCTAGAATTCTTCAAACTTAGAAGTCCCAAAGACTTAAAAACACACCCTGTTCTAGAGAAAGAATGCTCTGGGGCAACACGAACACTCCAAGCCTCTTCATCTTACACAAGATTTTAACTTACACTATGGCAACAAGGCATACTAATCATGCCCTTAGGACTTCCCAGCTCTGTGAGGAACACTACTATACCATTTGGGTTTAAAATTTCTTTTGCATATGGACAGATCTGGAGCATGCCCTCATTGGGTTATTCTGTTCAGCCCTTTATCCCTCAGAGTAATTTTTAACATCCAACATAACATAGGTGGTGTTTCACCCAAAACCCTACAGTGACATTCCCAAATTTGCCAGAGGACTCCCTGCTCACAAATGCGACATAATACACATCGGGATGTCTTCAATTGTTTTCTCTTATTTGAATCAGAAAGGAGTAGCTGAGGAGTTTTCAACGCAGCTTTTGTATGAGCCTCCTCAAGTCTGAGTCTTGTACCTTGGTTTTTTGCAGATGATGAACTCCAGAGATCTGTCCTTTGTTTCTTCTTCTGATTACTGTTATCCAGATGAATATGTACCTGAAGGAAAAGAACAGAAATATTTCTAGAGTGCGCTACAGAAATGAACTTGCACTTCATCCCTCAAAAAAGCTAGCCCGTATTAAGGGTAGTTAACAAAATTAGTATCACTTTTATAGTGTTAGTAAGGTTGTATCATGTCCTGTCTGTCTTTCCTATTTTGCTTCCAGTCGTTCAGAACATATCCAACAAGGAGCACAGAAGTACATCACCATTCAACCAGGCATTTTGAGTCAGTTTACGGGAGCAGCTTTTCATGGGCTGCCCAGAGCAGAGACAAAGAACCCAATTATTCCGTGATTGTCCACCAGAATAAAACATGCAGAGCAGAAAAAAAAAAATAAAAATTGTTGTGTTAGAAAGATTTGCTTCATTCAGCAACAAAAATAGTGTCAAGTCTTAAACTTAATATGAAAGCTACCTTCTATCTGAAAAAAGATCTGTTCCTAAAATTCATTATAGCATCACAGCCTGCAAGTGGCAAACTCTAAATACGTGATAAGGACTTCAGGGGGCAGGTTCAGTGGCTCGACTGCGCTTGCTTGGTAACAGGTAAACTAAAGTCAAGAGAATGGATTATTGGAAGAACATTGAAATCTTCGATACTGCATATTATGCAAGAATCAATAGTACACATTTGCTGCACTTTCCTACTTTCATTTTAGGGTTTCTTTAAGAATTACTGTGTAGCTCCTCTGTTTCCTTGGAACCTAAACTAACCACAGTTCCTTTGGTGGGGTTTTTTTTGGGTTTGGGTTTTTTGGTTGGTTGGTTTTGTTTTTTTCCCCCGGGAAGAACTTACAGATTCTCCCTGTAATCATAATGTGCTATACTATCCACATCCTTCTGAGTCTTGGATACACTAAGCACAGACAGAAGTGAGGAAAAAAGTAGAACACAAAGCGTCCCATACCTTATAATACTTAGATACCGACTGATGTGGCATGAAACCTGTTGTGCCTGCTGGAGGATCGATGTTGAATACTGTCTGGAAAATGGATGTAAACAAAAGGAAAGATTTAACAACTGTTTCCAGCAAAATCCCTAACATACCTTTGCACTGAGAGGTATCTCCACAAAAGGTGCTGCTGTAATAACCTAAACTACATCTCCGTACTCCTGTTATTGAACGAAGACAGAGAATCTTGAATAAATAAATTTTTTACAAGCAGTTCCTGCTAACCACATGGCTTCCTCATTGTTCCAAAAAATGCAAAAGAGTATTAAAATATATTCAAATTGTACAAATGACAGTATTATTATTCACACTGTTCATGGCTTCTGGCTGTGGATAAACAAACACACCGCAGGTCCACGAGATCACAGTCACAACTGAGTGCAAAAGAGCTCTTGAATTCCCTTAGTTTGAGGTTTCAGCCGTGATACCCTACAGTAATAATGCTCTGCTTAGAAAAGAAAAGAAACCAAGTTGTAATCATATCTAGTTGTCTACATATTCAATGGAAAGCTTCTGTCAACTCTTCCACAAAGAGTTATGCTTCTTCCCCTTTCCTGTATGTGATGTCTTATGACTAAGGGTGACAGTCATTAAACATATGGCATTCTAGCGCAACTGCAATAAAACAGCTGTGGTTCTCAAATATTTACAACATCTGTTAATTTCTGTAAACAAAATTTCTTCAGACATTTAAAAGGAATTATCCAAGCTCATAAGAGTATCAGCTAGCTGCAACAAGATGTTCTCCACCAGTCCAAAAAAAAAAAACAAACCCACAAAACCACCAAACCTACAATTCCTAGAAATACTAACTTCTGAAAAATAGCCATATTAAATGTTCTTCTAAGAGGAAGAAAAAGTGTTATTAATAAAACCAGGTTGTTTAACAAGTAAGTCTTGAAGATAAGGCTCTGTTACAAGAAAGTGCTGTGTTTAACCAATGAAGACTCCGTGACCTAGTTCTATTGAAGATAGCTCAAGAGACCAAACTATCATGTGGTAGATGATTTGCAATAACTGTTCACGTGCACGTCCTCAGCAGCAGCAGATTCTTACCTTTCAGTAAAAGACTGCTGTTCCAATTCACATCACCTTTCAGTTATCCACAGGCTAAAAGAGCACACACAGTTATCCCCAGTCCTGTGGCACACACTGATCCATGGGCTCCGCTCACAGGGATCACCAGACCTGGCTTCTACTTCTGAATCCTCTCATCTCTCAGCTTGGAAACCCTGGGCAGCTAATTTAAACTAGGCATACCTCACCTTCCCCAGAGAACAGCAACACTCACCTTCCAGTACAAATCATGTTGGTGTCAGTGTACACAAATTGCTACCCCGGTATCAGAACACACATACAGGCTTTGCCGAACCCCTGCTATAAAAAGGAAATCCTGTGTGTGCCCCAGCCTCACACACAGCCACGCGTTCGAGCAGTTCAGTGTTGCAAACCTACCAGGAGCATTCAAAATACAGCTAGATAACTTGTCTGTACTGTGCAGGCGTGCAAAGTTTGAACAGGTTTTTCAGTTTTAGTTTTACACAGGGCGCTTTTCTGTGGTGTCCTTTTGGACAGGTACACAGCTCTCCAGCAGCATAACAGGTGCAACATGACTTCACATGCTACTCCAGACCAAGTAAGCACAGAAAGTCTTCAGTAAGAAAAACACATCATCTATAAGATGTTAACTTGAGCTGACTGTTCTCCTACAAGCATCTAATAATGGTTTTAAGGAAAATTTTAAATTATAAGATTGTTCTTTTCTATTAAATTTGAATTCTAGAAGAAGAGGATGCACAATTAAGGTAAGATGCAAGTAAATTCTTAGGTGAAAAGCAACAACGCTGAACAAGTCACACTGCCTCTTTGTAAGATTTTCCTAGCAATCAGCAGAAAATCTGAACATTGGCAGTAGATTCGGTAACTATGGCAGAATAGACCTGAGCAGTGTCATTCAAAATAAATAAAATCCAAGACTCCAAATGTTGTAGAGAACATGGCTAAATTCAAATCTAGACTATTTAATCTCTCCTAGCTTACTTAAAAGGGACACTAAAACCTAGAAACAGTAATAATCTCAGATAAAGGGAAACGTATGTGGGAATGTTATAAATCCTTCAGCAAACAGGGAAAACCGAAGTACATAGTCTGCACTGCACCCAGACAGGAAAGAATCTCATTACAAACCTTCTAACACGTGTTCTGAAAATAAGCAAGAATATTGAGGAACAAAAACAAACAAAAGAGCTGGACACAGAAGTAATTAACTTTTCAGATTAAATAAAGTGCTGTGCTCTTCCTCATTTTTGTTCTTACATAGATTTTAGTCTCCTCCTATCTGTGTTTCCATTATTCTATACCTTGTTTGATACTCCCGTGCTTCATATAAACATAGATCACAACTGTAAGCGGCACATCTTACAGGAGAAAGATCTATGATGTCAAGGGTTACTGAAAAAGTCTGGCAACTAATCTATTAAGCAGGCTAACAGTGAGTATAACAAAGATTTAACATTGCCAGCCATGACAGACTAACGTCTTGGAATTTCTTGCATCAGTGGGTAAATTATAGTTCGTAATGTTAAAAAAAAAAACCCACAAAAAAAAAAAAATCACACTAATTTGACCAAGACAGAAAAGCTATTATTAACACAACTAAAATGTCATCATTATTATAACTCACCTACTAAAGATGGAAGGAAAGAGATCTTTCTGATAAAAAACCCACAAGTATTTGGGAAGCAAAGGTCTTATTTCACTGTCAGGAAAAAGTCTAATTCAACCTGACACCCAGGAACTCAGGCCAAGATGATGCTCTGAAATCACCAAGTTCTGGGAATACACTGGACTTAATCCCAAGCACCAACAGATTTTCCACTGTGTAACACTACACCTAGGATGCTATTTCGTTTGAACTTTAGAGCTGTCCAAACACTACCATTTTTTTTCAGTATTACTCAAGCTTTGGTCAGCTTCAGAGGGAAGGCAGAAATTTAATTTCAGGCCACTGGCCCACTGTACCTTCTCATTTTATGGGGCCCAGGTTTTTCATAACCAATGATTTGCAAGTGCACAACAGGGAGGGGACTGACAGCACCACACGGATACCCACAAGTGTCACATGCTGTTCCTGTGGCACTAGAAAAAAAAAATATTTTACAGATCCCTTAATTTAATAGTTAAATGGGAAAAAAAACAGTTAAATTATTTCGTTTGCTTGTTTTCCTTAACTTGTCCTGTTATTTCATGAGAAGGTCTCCTATCGCAAACATTGCTGCTAGAAAGTAAATAGCTCGATAACCCAGCTCCACCTGGTGGAGGCTAAAGCCAGACACGTTTAAATCAAGCATCTGCAAAAAGGGACATCAAAACTGTAAAAGAACAACCTGGGTAAAAATCCAGGTAGACCATCACATCAGGCTGCACAAGTGTATATACTATCACGAATAAAATGGATCCAACCACTTCCCACGTTTTTTAAACCAATTCTTCTGTCCTTCAGACATATATAGAAACAGTGTTAATTATTTACCTGGATAATATCTGAGAGCTTATGCAATCCAGATGTATTGACAAATACCCCAGTACCTAGAGGGAATAACACGATTACTTTTACAACAAACATACATCCATATCTCATCTGAACAGCATAACGCTGAATACAACGGCTTGAAAACATTATCTGAAACAAATACATTATTTCAAGTTCTTCATCATTATCCAAGATGCAAGAAGAAACTTAAAAGTGGCATTTCAAAGGAAGTTTCACATATCTGGTGCATTGGGAAACTGTCATCTGAGGGAAATACAGGAAGGACAGATGTGTTCTCAAAGGACGCTCTTGCAGAAGCGGCTGTCTGTAGCCTAGTCTCGATGGAGTGGGCTTGCTTGCTGCAACGCTTTTACCGAAGAGTCTGCTAGTAAGAACTAAACCATTTTCTTAGCACACGTAGAAGTTGGAGATTTTTCTTCGCAGAAGGCCAAATTAAGAACAAGGTGCTGACAGTAGAACAGAAGCTTGTTAAATCAAAAAAAACCAACCAAACAAACAAAAAAACCCAAAAAAACCCCAAACAAAATCCACAGTACGTGATTCCCAATATTCCTGTTTCCTAACTCCATGACCAGGGAAGAACTCAAGACACTAAAAGCACCATCAGCAAGACGCCAACAAGCTCCACCCAATTCTTCTTGGAGAAAGTGTTGTGTGCAAAAACCCTCTATGTATACATGTTGTACCCTCATGTGTTGGTATACCTCAGGTTTGACACAAAGCAATTCTTAAAACCAGTTCTGTTGCACGAACAGACATACATCATGTTTCCCAGCAGAGTACCTCGCAGCAAGTCTTAATAAAGAGACACAGCTCCTCAGAGCCAGATTTTAGCTTTTAAAAGTTTTATAATCTAAATCCAAACAAATAAGCCTTTCTCCTCCTCTCTCCAAGCAACACAAACTTCCAATTACTTACATTACAGAGAAAAGTCTGAGTGAAACAACGAATAAATCTACACTTACGGCCTGAAAGAAACTGTAAAATCTGCTCTAGCGACTCCAAGAGCAAGGACTTGGTCTGGAATGTTATTTGGGCCTCTGCAAACAGATCAAAGATGTAGCTGCAATTTACAAAGAAAAAGCACAGATGGGTAAACACTGTAAATCATTACACAGACAATTACTGTTACTCTTCTACAACAACTTCACCATCTAGTAGCAAAACATGTTCTTGTCTCCATGAGAAAGACAAGTTTACAAGAACAAAAATAAGTATTTGGTTATAAAGACAGATCATCCTGACATGACAGAAAACATACCGACCACATCCTTCACACTTTCCATGATTCTGCCACAACATAAAATACGTATTAATTTAGAAACAGATTTGCGTGCATTCCCCAATCTATTTTCCAATATATAACGTGAATTAGTTTAGAAACAGACTTACAGAGCTCTGAGGTACCTCAGACCAAATCACTGCAGCACTAGTACCTCTGTTTAAATCATGACATCAAAATTGAGAGAAGCACAGCGAGGAGCTTCCTCCAGTTCAGAACACCTGACAGGCATACACACAGCACAGGATTTTCCACTCTTGAAACGCTTTAAAAGGGAGTTCCACCAGAAGTAATGTTTACTGCAGAAAGGGGGTGTAAGGAGACCCAAAACCTTGAATACTACTCCCAGAAACTAGAATAGTAATACCAATCCTAACAGCTGCTACCAATCCTAACAGCTGACCCAGCTTCACTTGGGTCTAGAATTTGCTGTACTTTTAACATGTAAAGATATTAACGAGAAAAAAAAGTTACCTTCCCTCTTTGGTGACTCCACTCTGATTTGGTGGCAGCTCCACTGCATCAATAGCACTTTCTAGCTGAAGAAGAATTTCTTTAAGAGAATCAAGAGGGGAAAAAAGTTAGGATTCACAGAAACTCACTTCTGGAACTCACCTAAACCTCTTTTTTAAATAAATATACTTTATTACAAAGACTGTCACTAAATACAGCAACCTAGCTGTTTTCTTTATTCTGTGAACAAATCAAAACAATAAAAACCAGCTTCCTAGATACCATCTCTAAACATTCGTATTAAACTTTAAGAACTCCTGTAACCTCAATTCTTAGATTAAGCCTGTGATGCTCTTAGAAAACACAGTTACCAGCAAAATGATAAACTCCTCTCTCTAGATGTGGAAAGTTGTTCTTGGAAGCGCTTTGTAAACATGAGACATCTCAAGCACTTGCTATTAACTTCATGTAGCATCATGTTCCTACAGCAGGATCATGCAACTAATAAATTTCCTGCACATTGACAAGATCAGAAAACAAGGGACTTCCAGCAAAGAAGGAAGTGACGCATTTATCTGCCAAATCCCTCAACTTCTTGGGAAAAAAAATCAACTAAACATTCCACAAAAATTCTCTGAAAAGAGAGACACAAACTTCCATGGATTTCTCAGTTCTGTGTAATGTCTACGGAAATGCTACATTAACCTGATTTATAGTTGTTGGCCTTTCAAAACTGTTTCAACAACACAAAAAAATAACCTTACTCTTTATCTTTGCTATATCTTCAAGTTCCATGTTCAGTCCTGTTGAAGAAAGGAAAGATTTCAGAGAGGATGTTTCACATCTGTTTCATTCCTAGTTTCTCCGTGCCTTTTCAGAATCTATGGATGTGAAGGCTAGAACTGTGTATATGGAAAGACATCTTCTGTATTCCACTTACTGTTCTCTTTCATGACCCCTCATGTCACGTTGGATTGGTCAAATCTTTTCATGTTTGTCTGGCAGTGATTACCAATTAACAATAATCTATCTACTAATGAGAGTAAGTTTTCCAGAAACCGTTAGGAAAAGTTATTTTCCAGTTCTTGGTAGTGGCACCCAACAATGTCAGTGAAACAGTGGTTTGTGATTGCCAACACACCTGAATTTGCCATCTCCATATTGAATTCAGCGTTTATTTCATTCTGCTGAACTACTTTGGCTTGTTCTTCCAGTACGACATTTATAGCATCCATTGCCGAAGCCAAATCATAAGGTGTCAAGTCAAAAGACGACGACTCCTCACACAACTTCTCCTAAAACATCAAGGAATGGCAGCATTATTTGGACTGCTCAATGGGTATTTGCTCAGGCAAGGTGACCAGGCTTGATTTCATTTCTGATCTCCTGCTCAGGGCAGAGGACATTTTATAAACACCTCGAGACATTGACTATTCACAGGCACCCCTTTTTCTGAAATGTAAGCCAGCTTTTGCCTCTTCCACTTTATCAACATTTACCATTCCCATCTAGCAGGAAACCACTGTCATCTTTAAGATCCCTTTTGTTTTTAATAGGTGTCACCTCCTTCAGGTTCTTAGCGTTACTGCTAATAGATTCTTCTTGACATCCTTTTGTTTCTCCCAGGCAGCTCCCAAATAGCTGACTGATGACAAATTGTCCAAGCAGCAAATATTTTACTTAGATAATCAGTTTGTTCTTTGAAAGAGCTCCTTCCTGGTCCCTCTCAGGAAATACTCGTATCCCTATATTCACTCATATAAAGACATGGTCCTTGTCCCTCATGATCTTGCATTTGGAGATGGAGACATGGAGAAAAAAGGGAAGGGAGGTCATGAGGAAAAAAAAATGCGGTAAACCGCATATCATTCATATGTAAAGTTTGGGCCAAAATGTATGCCAGAACAAATATTATTATAGAGAAGGAAGGAAACATACTAAATTTCTATTAAAAAAAAAAGTAATGGTTTGAACACTCAAACTAACAAGTTTGACAAAACTTCTGCAACCTTGAAAAATAAGTCACATATTGTTTTGTCACAAGTTTTTCATTCATGAAAAGAATCATCTTCCCTGAGGAACTAAGAGAAATAGGAAGGACTAACCTACACAAAAATTCAACTGCAATAGCTATGAAGAAATAAGTTACAAAGAAAACTATGTTGAACTAGCTGCACATGTAAACAATCTAATCAGAAATAAGTCAATTTTATTTCAGAATAATTACTAAGTTTCTACATTAACCTAGAACAGGCAGTACCAGGGGAGAACTATTGTGAAATGAGTAGTTCCAGAAGAGCTGTTCTGGTTAATTTCTGCAGACAGGCATCAATTAATATTTTTCAAACACTAGAAAAGGGAAGAAAAAAAAAAAATCCAAACAACTATGACTGGATTTCCACACATTTTTCAACGGAAAAAGAGATGTTCTGATGAAAGGAGCACATACTGGACACAGCTCCGCAACTGTCTCTAGTCAAACACAGCACACCCTCCGCTGGCCTGTTTACTGAAAAAACACACCATCGAAAAATAAACTTTGCAGCTGTTTAGCAGAAATCCCACTGAGAGCTTGTTCATGTGGCAGTGAAAAGGGACATATTTCAACTGTTCCTCTGCATTTCATTATTTAGGCAAAAGGTTGCAGTTTCGAGCCAACTAAGAGGATGACTTCATAATGCAGCACTTTTTTCCTCTCTACAAGTGAAGACTTGGAAATATTACAAGAGTCACATTTGCCATCTACTACACTTGGACAGCTGATCCAGCTGAGCTTCAGGAATGGATCTTCCATGATTTCTTACAACCTAGAAGAGAACTCTCCAAACAAGAAAATGAGTGCCCTCATAAACCTGGAGATCCACCCTTCAGGAAGAAACTATCACCTTGTAGAAAATCACAGCACTGTCAAAAGGACTGTTAATTAAACTACAAAGCTTTAACAGTCACAGAAACAAGAAATATTCATGATAATTAGCATTAACAACTGAAATAGCGGAGTGCAGATTTTACAGACTGCTTGTAATAGGGCACAGGTCCTTTTTGCCTCTTTGGCTGAAGTCTGAAAAATGGCAACAGACCCAAAACAACTTACCACATTGTGAGCTTCATCAAGTATTACCACAGTCCCCTTCAGGTCCAAGTTGTGCGCTCTCCGGCTCTGAAAGGCAAAAAAAGAGAATGAGGGAATGGACAAAAAAGGTCCCAGGGAAATACAGACTTTATTGACTGAGAAATTGCCTTGTGAGAGATTTAGGTTCTCATGTATTTTGAGTTTTCATCTATTTTGAATAATTCTGTTTTCTTAAAAGAAAAAAAAAAAAGTAATCACTGTGGCTACCTAATACATAAACCATAGAATTGTTTTCGCTGGAAATGAAAGTGATAAAAAGCATCATGTAAAAGTTTATGGAGGTTACAATTGACACAGTAATAAGGAACAAAACAGTTGTACCACAGAAGGATACACAGGTTTGTCAGATTTCATTTCAGTCGCTATTTTTACTGACAGTTTACTCTCTGGGAGGAGTGGGGCGCAAAGCAGGAGGACTTGCCTTGTTTTTACAAATTTATGCCCGTGTTGTCTTTGCAAATGGATGCTCTGAGAACACCTCTGACAGTACCAGATCCCCTAACTTCATTTCACAATGCTTCCTTGCTTAAGGTGCTCAGAGATTTTAAAATTTTTTTAAAAATTTATTAAACATTTAGTCTTTTTGCCTTTTGTAGCAGTGGAATGTAATCTAGCTTTTACTATAATTCATTAATTACTCCAAGTTGCATGAAGGTGTCAGCAGATTCGTCTCCTCAACAGAGTTTTCCTCAAAGGTTTCATCTTCTACCCATGAAACATGAACAACTTATTGCAACAGCTTGAGGGTTTTGTTTGGCTTTTTTTTTTTTATGCAGTCAGCAATTATTTTAAAAAGAGATATCCAATCTCTACTGAAAAAGTTTCCTTACTCTAGAAATTATGTAACTGGCTGCAGAAACAAAACCAGACGTGAATATCACCAAAGGGCATCACATTCTGCAAAGCACTTGCTGTGCATCAGCTCTTCACAGCTTATCCACTAAAAGCCAATGTAAGATAAAGACAAGAACAATGGCATTTAAAAGCAAAGACACACGTTACCTTTGAGTCTAGTAAATAGTTGTAAGGCATAAAAATAACATCTGCTTGCTGCTTCAGGTTTCGAGAGAGATAATAAGGACAAGCTCTGTTTAAAAAAAAAAAGTAGTACAAACTATGAAGTAATACGTGCAGAAATATTAAGAGTGCATTCATGTACTATGTTCCATAGTCTCAAGGGTTTCTAATCAACTTAAGGAGTTGAAACTAGCATGTTTAATTTTAGGGCAGACAGTTAGCTCTATTCAAACAACCCAAGTAAAAAGCAGCATAGAAAATATCCAATACCTAGCTGTGCAGCTCAACAAAACAAAGAAAGAAGAAATTAAAGGAGAAGGAGTGGCATTCGTTACTGCATTATCATTTTTAGGCTAGAAGGAAGTGCTGCACCAGACTATTCTATCTCAACAAGTCAGTCACCTCAGCCTCTTAGATCTGAAACAAAACTGCAGTATCATTTGTCAGGTCAGGTTGTATCGGCAGCCTCTGCTCACATGAGAGATAAAACACTGGGGAGCCTGACTGATCCGATCCAGGCTTTGCAGAGTCAGGATTGAAATAAGTTGCTGCATGATGAAAACTGCAGTAACAGAAGCTAAGGCTTTAGTGTACACATGATTTTGTCAGAAGCTGCCTCTGCAACATATTTAGCCATTCCACTCTGCTCTCATCACTGCTCTGCTACTTTAGTGCATGCCAAGTTCATCCCAAGGTACTCATAGTTTTCACTACTTCCACAAGCAAGGGGGAGGAAGGTCAGAGGGGATCATTTACCTGTGCTTGTTTCCATTTTTAACCAAGTCTTCGATATCCATGATTGACTCAATCAGTTCTTTCTCTGTACTCTTTTCTGTCAAAAATTACATTATAACCATAAGCTTAGGTAAAGGTACCGCACAAAGATTTGTTGTTACCTGATCATCACACTCAGCCACTTCCTAACATTTAATTCTTGAAAGACATCAACACAGAGCAAAACACATACACACATGCATGCACAGGCAGATTCTGCCAACCCTTCCAAACTTCTCTACCTGCCTAGCAAATCTCTCCCTAAAAAAAAAAAAAAAAAAAGGGTAAACTTCCAGAGGGGAACTCACCTTCCACATTGTTGTAGAAGTGACAAGCACGAGCCATCACTTTCGTTCGGCA
>JAAGAY010021023.1:4281-26458 GCA_011801015.1 Ardeotis arabs
TACCCCCAGGCAGATCCACACTCCCAGCCAATTTGGTGTCATCTGCGAACTTACTGAGGGTGCACTCAATGCCCTCATCCAGGTCATCAATAAAGATATTGAAGAGGACAGGGCCCAGCACCGACCCCTGGGGAACACCACTTGTGACCGGTAGCCAGCTGGATTTAACTCCATTCACCACCACTCTCTGAGCCCGGCCCTCCAGCCAGCTCCTTACCCAGCCAAGAGTGTACCCATCCAAGCCATGGGCTGCCAGCTTCTGCAGGAGAATACCGTGGGAGACAGTGTCAAAGGCTTTGCTGAAGTCTAGGTAGACCACATCAACAGCCTTTCCCTCATCCAGCAGATGGGTCACTTGATCATAAAAGTGACCCATCATCATAAAAGTGATCATCATAAAAGTGACCCATCATCATAAAAGTGATCACGATTACATGATTGAGCTTGAGCTTATAATAATAAAATTATAATGGATGCATTTTAAAGAAATGCCATTTAAATATATTGAAAATGTTTATTTCAATGTCAGACTTAAAATCTATTTCATCCTTAGATCTAAATGTAGAATAACTGAGTTTAAGATTCATTTGTCTAGGTCTTTAACGTATGTTAGACCATTTTTTCCTCAGGATTAACTGTTGTAATATTTGTTAAAGTGAGTCAGGGAATGGTATTTTCAGTAAAAATTGAATTACTTATGCTGAAAATACACACTCTAATTGCTTTAATATCTAGCATGAACTACAATCCGTCCCACTACAAGTAAACAGAATAGAAAATCTTAGAATAGAATCTTAGAAAATGACATACAGCATAATTGAAAAATAATACTACCAAAAGATATATTGAAGATTTATTAAATATGTAGATTTATTCATATGAGGAGACAGTGCGTAAGACCAGATTTGCGTCTGTCTGGCAAGAGCATGTGGTTATGTGGGACGTATGTCACGAACGCAGTTTTAGAGACTACTTGTCCCCAATTTCCTTTTTTATGTTTGATCTCCTCTGTAGCGTGGTTCTGGGTGGAAGTCTTCTGCTTCCGTTTTAAAAGATTGACTAATCAGTCTGGACTCGTGTTACTCATTTCACTCGATACTTGTAAGCTCCTGGTGAGATTACAAAAAAAAGCTGTGTTGGCAGAAGACATTCAGGACCTATCTGATATTCTGTTTTAATGATGGGACATTGTAAGAGTATGGAGGAAGCATAATCTCCCTAAATTAACCTTTTAAGTGAAAGAGCAGAGCGTGTAAATAAGGAAAGCAGTAGATCTAGTCATGGCATATTTATCTGAAGCTGTGGAAAAGGAAATCAGGAATTTGAAAACCCCACTTTTCTGTTTTTAATTCTCTAAGGACCAATAAAGCAAAAAGAGAAAACACATTTTTAAAAGTGTCCCCCAAAAGAAAGTTAAACTAATCCATTGGTAATTGTGATGCAGGGTCACTCTGTCTGAAGCTGCCAAAAATCCATATGCTTTGGCTATTTGCACTCTGAGCAAACCACTTAAAAATACAGTCAAAACCAGGCCAGGTACCTTTCACAGCTTCATAAAACATGCCAGTTCACTTCAGATGCACATCAAGTTGGACTAATAACCTTTGGAGTTCAGCTTTCCTGTCCCAGGCTGGACATATCTAAACTGAACAAAACTCCCCTGTAAACATCAGCTCTTAGCTCTGCACTGTGTGAAATGCAGAAATCCTAACATGCTGATAATAAAATTCAAAACTGGTCTTTGCTCACATGTAACCATGCCAAGGTTCATTTTACATTTTCTCCTGAACAAGTTTAGTTTTGGATCTAGGTTGTTCCACTAGCTACAGCACATTGCTAAATCCCATAGAACTCCTTCCATCTGACTTCTTGCCACTTAACTTATCAGTGGCCAAAACAGGTGTAAGTACTTTCTACTTTTTCATTCACATAGATCAACAATGACAGGTTCTGTCTTCCTTGTAATGATTTACAAGATCTAGGGCTGTGACTCCATTCCCTCACTATGCCCCAGACTGAAGGTGGGAAGAAAGATTTCTCTGTGGTTCACAGAAGAGGTGTTCAATGCTTGCAAAAGCCAGAGCACAGCACTTCTAGTGTCTAAAGCAGATGGAAACAGGACAAAATCTCTCACTGTACTGACTTGGCAAATACAAGTTTAAAAAATACATTATTTCTGTGCTACTAATAAAGCTTAAATTGATAATTATTAAAGAACTTTTTAAAATATCTCCCCTTTAAGTGAATAAAGTGAGACCCCATGTTCACACCTTGCTACTCTAAACTTAATTTTTCTTGAATATAACATTACTATTCTGCCTGTCAAACCTCTATTCACAATAACGAGGTTGGCAGGTTTGGGTTTTCTCTGTGCTATTACTTAAGAGATTGAATTATTTTTGTGAATGCTCAGGATGACAGCATTCCAGTGAATGCTGGGATGTTAAGGTGACACCATCTCTTTATACCATGTATAGCTTCTGGAAAGCTTATTTTACAGTCTCAGTAGGGAGGAGAGAAATGAAATGGAGCAAAAGCAACTATTCCTTCCCTCATTTTACAGGTATCAAAAAAAGAGAAATGATTCAATTCAGTTGCTTGTGCATAGTGATAGAATGTCATCCGACGTCCCGTCCTGTATCACCTGATCGCCATGCATCACCTCAGAAGACCACAGAGCTCCCACAGGTCCTACGTCATACTTGCCAGAGCTGCCTAGACTTTTCAGATAACCTACTATATCTCACAGGGAAGTAGACACCTATGCCTGGGCGACCGATACGAACGCAGAAAGACTAAGTTTTGCTCTAACTCACACAGGAAATCCATGACAGACCCAGAAATTAGACCTGGTTTGCTTAAGTATCATCCCATAACCACAAGACCCCTGATATTGCTGGCAATGAAACTTATTTAAACAGATCACCGCTTTTTGGTGGTGGGAAAAGGCCTTCTTTTTATACATCCTTCAGCACCAAAAAAAACCCATACTCTATCTTCCGATCACTCTGACATGACTTCTCAGCTATTTTTGTGCCTAACATTTGATCTACTTCCTTCTCCTGTCGTCTATCGTGTACTGTTCTCGCTGCTGTAGCAGTAAATACTGCTGATATATGACCAGCATACAGATTAAGATCCATTGAAGCACTAAGCTCTGTATCTGCCGATCTAATATTCTAGTATGAAACATGCAGCATGCTTTTTGGAAGTGAAATTGTGTCTAGCTGATATAATGAAACTTTATCTGTAGCACAATAGTTATGAGTCAAATAAAAACAGACAAAGTGTATGTGAATTCAAAATATAGAAGTTCAAATTCCTCTATTTGTTTTGAGGTAGCAAGCTGAGTGCTTTCCTCTTTCATGTCTCCACAGGCCATATTTTCACCAATTCCAAATGTCTTTAATCTGCTTTGATATTTAGTCTGGTGCATGCCTATATCTAGTGAACTGATAGGGAAGTAAACTCAACAGGTTGTAGACTAGTGGCTGGTGTCTTCTATAAGTCAGAGAAGCAGTGGAAACAGCAGACCACTCTTTGTGACAAAGCAAAAAAAAAAAAAAAGCAGAAGTATAATTGAGGAATAAAATTCATATGTTAGAAAGCACATTACCAGATTTTGGAGGCTATTCCACACTTAAAAGTGCCAGTTAGGAGAAAACATAACTCATCTTAGGAAGGGCAAGTAACATTCTTCAACACTTCTCCTCAAAACTGAACTAACAAAGTCAACTATAATATTATGATTTGCAAAGGCTGACAAGCATATATCTGTAGATTTCTACAAGTAGGCTCATGTAATTTTCCTTTAATTATGTTAATGTTTGATGTTAAAATAATTTCCAAAGAGTCAGTAAAGTTTAGGGCTACACAAAGGATTTGACAAAATCTCCTTGAAAACAGGATGGGTTCTGACATGATGTTACAGCCTCATGTATGACAACAGGACCCACAAAGCCTAGCCAATTTGACACTACTGCTCTATGTACAATCAATAAGCCTGTTTGTGCTAGAATCTCCACTTTTGGATACTTGTTTCTTCACAGAACTTCAAAGATATGATGATTTATGGGGAAATTCAATCAAAAAGCAGCCGAGTTCATCTCTTGCAGGTCCAAGGCCCAAAGAATATAACATCATCTAGCATTTTGGTTTTGGTTGTTTGGTTTTTCAGTGTTTGCAGATTTTTTTGTTTGTTTGGGGTTTTTTTTTTTATTTTTAAACCTACAGCAGTCACACTAGGAGTGTCCCATGTTACTGTGTCAACAGTTGTTCCAGGAATTCACAAACTATCTTTTTGCATTGCAAATGCAGACTGGTGTATTTTGGGACTTAGAATCAGTATGTCCCAGAACATAATGTCCAAATCTCTTTGCTATGATTCCCTTAATATTTCACTTAAGTTCTACTGAAGAATAAAAAAAGATATTTTTTTCTCTCTTTCCATTATGTAAAACATACATCTATACAAGTCATTGTCAACAGCTAACCAGAACTTTATGTTCAATAAATTACATTAATTGTTTATGGCTATCCAGCACTTACTGTGCCTCCTCCAGTTCTCTAGTGCTGAAACTTAACTCCTGTTATTCCCAGACCTTGAGGACCCAGGACTACCCATGACCACCACGGAACAGAGAAAGCCATCAAAGGGGTTTGCACATCCACCTTTACTTATGCAAGTGTGCTAACAGCAGTAGCTACCACTATGCCTGATAGTACTGGGTCAAAGCCTGTGTCCCAGGTTTTATGACAGAGGCAGTCAAACTGAGCAAATCTACCTCTTTCACAGATGTTCGCAACTTCCTTGTGCTGATGCTTTGAGCTAAAACAACATGACCAGATCAGTGTAGCAAGAAGCTTAACAAAAAAGCATGCTGTCTCTGCACTCACACTGGCTTCTGAAATTCTTCACTGCCTACAAGTGCTCAGTGAACTTATCCTCTGTAATCAGGGAAGCTTATTAATGTAGTGGATCTCAGAGGGCACCATTCTGCCTTTTCTCTGCAAAACAGCTTCCAAAAACTTTCCTATTCTACTCAAGGACAAGTGTGATATTATTTGGTGTTCCTGGTGGGAGTGTTTGCATAGGCCACTCTTGACATATTGTTTGGATAGCATGTTAAAATAAGAATGTTTGCATGGTATTTGCTTAAAACTGATCATGTTGAAGAGAAAAAACATCACCATCAGCCAGGTTCAACAGTGACTAGGGAATTACAAAGAGACTTCTAAAGCAAAGGTATCTTCCAGTACCTAAAGGGGGCCTACAGGAAAGATGGGGAGAAACACTTTAGCAGGGCCTGTTGTGATAGGATGAGGGGTAAGGGTTTTAAAATAGAAGGGGGTAGATCCAGACTAGACATAAGGAGGAAATTTTTTATGCTGAGGGTGGTAGAGCACTGGCCCAGGTTGCCCAGAGAGGTGGTGGATGCCCCATCCCTGAAAACATTCAAGGCCAGGTTGGATGGGGCTCTGAGCAACCTGATCTGGTTGGAGATGTCCCTGCTCCTTGCAGGAGGGTTGGCTGGATGGCCTTTAAAGGTCCCTTCCAACCCAAACAGCTCTATGATTCTAAGATCATCATAATGAAAAAAAAAAAAAACACATTAAAATTTGTTGCTAGGAAGAAAGAGACCTTTGAGAGTAAAGAGTAGCAGTCAAGACCTAATTGACACTGACATTGTTCCACTGACACCATTACCTCTGCCTAGGCTGAGCAGAGTATCCTCCCTGTTGGTGTCACAAGCAGCCTTCCCCCAGACATGGCAGTGACAATGCAGGGTGCAGCAGCAGGGACCCACAGCAGGGTCTCTGTATGTGACCTCAGTGGTTTTCTCACCAGCATGTGCATTATCTGGTGTAGGGAGGAGTAGGCATGTATGTAAAGCTGAGGCACCCACAGCTCCAACAGGAGATGTGCACAAATAGGGAAACCACACCTGAGAAGAGGGATGTGTGCCTGTAAGGGATGTGTGGAGAGCAAGGGCATGAGGACGAACCCTGCAGAAGTCTGTGGTGAGCCTGAACTGAGATGTCATTGACTAAGCTGGATCTTTGATAATGAACCAGAAAATTTATTTCCACTTAAAAATCATATTAAGAGAGTTTTCTCATTAATATAGGTCCAATTCTAGGAAGTACTGTTTTTTAATTAGAATTTTCCAATTAAAGTATACACTGAAAAAATTTCCAAATCTGTCTACTAAGAAAGATGAATAGGCTTCCTAATGCTACTCTAGTAATGCCAGAGATGTCTTAGAGCCCATGGCCAAGTGATTTCCTTTTATCTACTTTTGAAATAAGATCAGTGCTTCTCAACGTCAGGGTGAGCTCTTATCTGCTGCTAATGTGTGTTTATAGAACATCCTACAGTTTTGTGAATGCTGCATAAAATGTCCTCATCTGCCCCCTGCCAAAAATATTCTGCAATAAGTTGGCTACTCGGCAGAGATCCCAGCAAAGGTAGTTGGGTTCATTTATGTAGAAGGAAGTAGAAAAGGGAAATGTGAATCAGCTAGATGCTACTATGCAAATGCTCTGCATAAGTTCTCAGGTATGCCCTCCCTACTATGTCTTGTTGGCCATTCTAACAGTGAAAAGGAATCAGTTACCTTTGAAAAAGGCTGATAAACATTGCATAGGCAGCGGAAAACCACTCATTCTGAAGTGGTTTCCTTTTGCCAGCCCCTAGGGATAGCAGCTGCAGATGCACTGCTGGCCACAACTGCTTCAGGTGTTTTTGAGGGTCAAGGAGCATGCCTCAGATCATAGGGAAAAGGAAAAAAAAAAAAAAAAAAGAGAGGAATGTCTTACAGCTTTGGCTTTCATTAACTCTAGAACAAATAAGTTTGTGCAGGCTGGGTTTTCTGTGTCACTCCTGGAACCAATGTATGGCAACAAGTAGACCTCACTACCACCCTCAAAAGACCAATAAGTTTAAAATTATGAGTCATTTGTTTCTAAAACCTCATTTTACATATCCTTGGCAAGTTTTGCATTTAGGACAGTACTGGGCTTGCTTTGTCATTTTCAAGGAAAGCTTCTGTGAACATGAGGAAATTTCAAGCTAAACTCTGTTCTCAACTTTAGGGAGAAAATGAATGTAGCAGCCTCTTCCTCATCTCACTAAAGTCTGTTGACCTGAGAAAGTACGAGATCTGGAGTCTCATTCCACATCACAGCTGGAGGTTGCAATAGGAAAAGTGCCCTCTCACTCTTTTATGCCTTTATTTTTTCTTTCTTACCAGCTCTTTGTCTCAGTCACCTGTTACCATTACCTCACCTACAGTCCTTCTGCACACTCCCATCTTCTTGAAGTCCACATGCAGTAACAACATGGTAGAAAGGCTGAGCTGAATGGTCTCTTTAGCACTGACAGAGATGCTTTACTGAAAGAAGAGGATGAGAAGCAAGATTTTAGGATCTTAACGAAAAGAAAAAAATCCAGATAGACTACAGGCCCAGGGTGATGCATATATAAATTTTTTTTTTAGGTAAGTATGTTATTTGCTTCTTTATCTTAGCATTAACTCTCACTTCATTTCTTGAAAATGCAAGAAGCATGCACAGTGCTGAGTTAAATCTTGTAGCTGCCTGTCTTCAGAGAAGAAATCCCTACAGAGATTATTTTAGATTACAAGTGCTCTTACTTCTTTATGAATACAAGGTAAAAACAAAAGTTAGGCAAAAAGGAAACAGGTGTGACCAAGAGACAGTGAAAGCAAGAAAGTAAAATTCACAGAAATTACATTTGCAGAAATAGCAGAATAGTCTGAAAACATGTCTGGTCTTGAACTGCGCTTGTCAGTGGGTCTATCAGGTAAACAGCATCCTCATTCAACAACGCAACCATAAGCTTTGTAAGCTATATATTCCGTGTCTTGTAATGTTTTGAGGTTTGTGATAGTCTCTTGGGTTCTGAGATCATATTTTTCCAATTGTTTTGCTCTGTGACTGGAAACCACATGGAGCCTTGAACTCTGTTATACCACAGCTCCCTAATATTTGGAATGTTCCAGAGCAACACACAGTGAGACGAAACCAGATGACAAGTGAAAGTGGTGCTGGTTATTCAATGAAGGTAAGAGGAATCAAAAAGAAAGAGGTTGGTTTGTAGAAAACAAATCTTGCTACAATAGGAGACAGAAGCAAATTTAAAAAGATAACAATATGCAAACAGTATACGGAACTTCAAATGACGCAAATAAATGCTGTAGGGTCTCTCTCTTTTATTACGGCCTGAATTTAGAGGTTGATTTGCATGAGATACAGTAAGGATGTACTAAATATTCATCAACATTCATTATAACTTTATTTAGTATATTCTGCTTATACCATCCTTGATAGCCAAAGTTGAGTGGCCAAATCAAGCAGAATGTCATTTTACACTCCCCCCCAGGCAGTAATAAGACATCCTTATTTTGTCAGTTTCAAAGCAGTAATTGTTTATGTGAGAGAGAATCTGCCACATTCAAGACCCTAAGCAAGATGTAACCTAGCAAAATCATTACAATGGGAAAAGTTTTACTATGGGAAAGAATAAATGAAAAAAAATATTCATAACCAATAGTTATCTGAAAAATAAGTGGCATCACATGGCCATTCACTAGAGGAAATCAACCATAGAGTAGGAAAAATCCTGCCATTTTCCAGGGGTAGGAGAAATTTTATCAATAATCTTCATCTATTTATTTGTGTCCTTCTGCTACAGGTGAAGACTTACTTACTATTCAGCTCAGAAGTCAGTTTTCTTATTTGCTGAATTGTTGTCTTTACTTATTTTGGTCCTAGGCCCCGACTTTCACATTAAAAAGTCCAGGATGCTCCTTTGTTCCACACTCTTTTGCCTTTTAAAAGAGCAAAAAAAAACCCCAACTGTAAATTTGTTATTGAGTTTCCTCCTTCTGAGTAACAGTAATGAGAGGAAGGAAGTGACAATTAGAAAGAAAGAAAAAACTTCCAAGCTGAGGGAAGTGTCTCTTACCATTACCAATAAGGAGGAGACTTTGCCATTGATCAGTCTAGCTCCACTGACTTTAATTCAAACTGCATTATTACCTGGCTTGATTTTTTCATTAAGAATAAATAGCTCAGGGGATCTATTCTTCATTTTTCAGAAAAACAAATACAGCAAGCATTAGCATTTCAAGGGCATTAACAATCAAGACAAAATGAGAAAGTCATTACCCCTAAGTAATCTTCAATTTCCTTCACTTGCTGTGGCTATTCCTACATTAACTGAGTTTATCGTAAAACTGAAAGGTGTAATCAGATTCTAAACAATTCTAAGAAAGTTGCACTTATGCTTCTCTATAGAATAATAATCTATTATATCACTATTTTATTTTCTCTTTGTAACACCAGCATTAGGTTTAGTGCTTCTGTCTGTCAGTGAAAATAGCATATTCCAATACCTTGCTTTAGTGTTAAACATGACAGCCAATGTTTAAATGAAAACCAAGAATAAACTGTGTTTGAGAGGATTGGAAGTTGCAAAGCTGCTTTTAAGTAACAGTAATAGTAAACCACATCTAAAGATCAACAAGTATTTTCTAACAGCTATGTTTTCATCAGATCTGCTGCAAACATTCTGATGTTTTACATAATGTATGGAAGAAAAGTGATTCTACTATTAGATTTAAATGGATATTAGAGTTAATGTAAAGTAAAGTTCTATATATAAAGTTAATGTATCTTAAGACATAAAAGATTTTTAAAAGTATTTTTTGCTTCCTTTTAGCACTTGCCTAGGCAGTGCCAACCAATAGAAAAGCCATCTTTATAGGGGAGTTGTTATCCTCTGGTTTCCAGGCCTCATTTCTCAGGACGGGGTTAGAAGAACATACATCAAGCTTTCATGGTTGCTTTCAGAGTAACTCAGAGCAGCACAAAGAACTCAGCAGTTAACAGCAAAACTATTATTGTAATGAAACTTAGTGGGTTCCGTTTCCTGCTGCTCATTGAAACCTTCCCCCCAGATTTGGTTATCTTGGTTTGCACACTGAACTGTCTTGTGTTTATCTTCAAATTCATTTCAAAATTAAAGGGAAATTGCCACATATATTAAAACTCACCTGGTTTACACTACTGACATGTACAGCACACAGTTGATGGGGAATTCCAGATCTGCCAGCATATAGCCCACACTGCAGAAATGGCAGTTTTAATCGTCAATGGAAGTCACAGAAACAAGGCTGAAATAATTAGTTTTCGCTACTGGTGGGACATGGTTTTGGTAATGACACATATTAGGAAAATCCATTCTGAGGGTGTGACAGCTCCTCTTTTGAGCAAAGATTATATTCAGCACTCATATCAGGCAAGGTCTGCAGACTTCCAGATAGATAAGAAGTGTACAGTGGTTTTGAATGACAAGGACGCATCTTTCTATGTCCTGTAATATAGACGTGAGTTAGAGTCGAGTGATTTCCCACACACTTTAGAGAGCAAACAGATACTTAAGGACCCAAAGAGGCAAATATACATTTTAGTAAAAACATGGGCACCTATATAAGCTCTGACCCTAACTCTGCAAGGAGAAGGTAAGTGAAGGATTAGGCTGTTCTTACTCAAACTTATGCACCAAAGACTTTGCTAAGCATTCAGACTGGCATCCTGGATGATGCATGCATGGGAACAGGTGCCAAGCACAGGTGCTGGTAACACGGGTGAATAACGGGTGAATACTTCCAGGAATATTTGTCTCATCAAACATAAAGCCACTCGTTTGTTACAAATAACTTGTTTTAACTAAACAGTATATGATCAAAAAGGAGTTCAGTTTTAAAAGAAACATTGTGGACTTGCATTATAATAATGCCTTTGCCCACATTCTTCCCAGGAATGATATGCTAACCACTGGTAGCCGGATTTCCCCAAAGGCACAGAGGTGTCATCTGTTCACAAGTAGCAGCCACTCTAGTAAAGACATTTCATAGAATCACAGAATGGTTTGGGTTGGAAGGGCCCTTTCAACGCCATCCAGTCCAACCCCCCTGCAAGAAGCAGGGACGTCTCCAACCAGATGAAGTTGCTCAGAGACCCGTCCAACCTGGCCTTGAATGCTTCCAGGGATGGGGCATCCACCACCTCTCTGGGCAATTGGTTCCAGTGCTCCACCACTCTCATCATAGAGAATTTCCTCCTTATGTCTAGTCTGAATCTACACTCTTTTAGTTTAAAATTATTACCCCTTGTCCTATTGCTACAGGCCCTAGAAAAATCTGTCCCTATCTTTCCTATCAGCCCCCTTTAGGTACTTGGAAGGCCACTATAAGGTCTCTCTGGAGCCTTCTCTTCTCTAGGCTGAACAGCCCCAGCTCTCTCAGCCTGTCCTCATAGGAGAGGTGCTCCAGCCCTCTGATCATCTTTGTGGCCTTCTCTGGACTCACTCCAACAGGTCCATGTCTTTCCTGTACCAGGGTCCTCAGAGCTGGATGCAGTACTCCAAGAGGTCTCACCAAAGTGGAGTAAAGGGGGATAATCAGCTCCCTTGACCTTCTGGCCACGCTCCTCTTGATGCGGCCCAGGATACAATTGGCCTTCTGGGCTGTGAGCACACATTGATGGCTCACGTCCAGGTTCTCATCCACTGGTACCCCTAAGTCCTTCTCCTCAGGACTGCTCTCAATCCCTTCATCCCCTAGCCTGTATTGATACCAGGGTTTGCCCCAAACCAGGTGCAGGACACTGCACTTAGTCTTGTTGAACCTCATGATGTTCATGTGTGCCCACTTCTCAAGCTTATCCATGTCCCTCTAAATGGCATCCTGTCCTCAGGCACGTCAACTGCACCACTCAGCAAAGTGTCATCTGCAAACCTGCTGAGGATGCAAGCGATCCCACTGTCTGTGTCATTGATGAAGATAGTAAATAGTACTGAATCCCAACACAGGCAGAATCTAGCTTTGCCTTAGAAGTTGAATGGATTGAGGGAGGCAGCATGGTTGGCTGAAAATACCCTTTTTGAGGATCAGGGAGATCAAAGATTCAGCTGTGTTATCAGGACATGTCAGGTGCAAGGCATGTGGAAGGGCATGGAGGCAGACTAATAGGATGGATGCAGTCTGTCCCTCTGGTACAGCTTGTAAAGTACTAAGTTCCCACGTAAAACAGCAAGTATGGTAAGTATGAGAAATTCAAGTCTTTCTGTTGCACACATTTTAATACCTGATAATTCAGAGTAGAAAACAGGTGAGATTCAAAGTAAATGACAGGAAGTGGAACTAAACTCTCTTCCTTCCCCAGTTCATCACAAGCAGAGCTGGTTCTAAGAGAAGCTCACAGAAAACATCTAGCTTTCAAATCTTTATATATTTAAATTGAGACTATGTAGCTATCATCAATTTTCCCATTTTTGAAGCAACTTTCTGCTGTTTTACCTATATACTAGGCAAGTATTTTTCAGAGGGAGATAGAGGAAACGGTAATTTAAATGATGCACTTTTGGTAAGCAGTTCTCATTCAAAAAAGCCAAGTTGGAAACCTGTATTAATTTCTACAGTTACCATTCTTTCCTAAGCAGGACTCTTCTAACTGAATTAGACTTCCGTAGTGTGGCTTTCATTCATTAGTTATAGATAGGATCTCAGGATAAATCAGGTTGGGAAGGAACTCAAGAGGTTTCTAGTCCACCCCCTTGTTCTAAGCAGGATCAGCTATGAGCCTAGACCAGGTTGCTCAGGGCTTAATCCAGTCTGGTCTGGAAGATCTTCAAGGAGATGGCCCAGCCTCCCAGACAGCCAGCTTCACTGCTTGACTGCCCTTAAGAGGGAAAAAGTTTTTCTGTATATCCAAGAACTGCTCTTACGCTAACTTGCACCTGATGTCTCTCATCCTCCTACCACACACTGTTATTAGAGCTTGGTTTAATCTTCTTGATAACCTCCCTATTAGGATGCTTTCCAACAGCCATCCCTACACACCTAGACAACATTTCTAAATTCCTCCTTTGTAGCTTGTGTGTTCTTCCATGCATACTTTTTTTTTTTTTTAAAAATCTAAGCTCTGTCATGAGTTTCCCGCTTAGCCAATTGTTGTAGTTTAGCCCGGATCGGGACCAGACTACGCAGTCTCTCTCTCACTCCCCCCACCCTCCGAGAGAACAGGGGGAGATAATAGAAGAAAAAGTCTCCCGATATATCTACTTGTTTTCCTGAGTGTCAGGACAGACCCTTCTTGTGTCTGGAGTGGCTTCCAGTAACAAGGCAATCTCCGGATGAAACCATCCCTGTGAGGATATTTTTTGGTCAAAGTGAAAGCTGTATTGGAGCCTGCACTGTTGTGATAATTCAGCTAGGAAACTTATAACACCAAGTATAAAATAGACACTTGAAACTGTTTGTAATTCTACAGAAAAGTTTTTATCAGCATAACTCTACTTAATGCTTTGGTAATATTTTTCCTGTTTAAAAGTGCCTAAGAACATTTTCAAATTGGAAACCAGGAGCTTGCTGTCTGTATTCAATCAGAGTTTGTTATTTTAAAAGTGAAGTATACAGAATTTTACCATCTATTAGAACAGTATGAGAGAAAAAGCATCTGATCTTTCTCCATTAGGATTCAGGTAAAACTGAAGTCTGCAAATTTCAAAAGCTAAACTTGTGTTCTGCTCACATATCATATTTCCATGTTCACAGTGAAAAGACTCAGCAAACTCTGCTTCACACCCCACTACCTCAAGCCCTGTTCTCACATTTTTTTGCTTAATAACACACCAGAAACAATGCACTGGCTCAGTGCATCAGTGTGCAACTGCATAAAAATGTGAGTAGGTAATCAGAAATGTGTGCGTTTCCCAGATGGTGCGTGATGAACACATTTCCTGCACTACTGAACATCAGACACAGGAAGCATCACCATCAGCACCCAAAAGTCACTGTACTGCATTTTTTTTTAATGTGTTTTTTTTTTGGTTTTGTTTTTTTTTTTTTTTTTTTCATTCCAGGTGTCTGCCAGTATGGCTGAGAACTCGAAGTGCCCTGACTTCACAGAAACAGAACAGAAGGTATTTCAGATGGAAAGCCCCCGAATGAAAAGGATCTGATTTCTGATAAACTGTATAAGCTTGTTACACTCTAATTAAGAAATGGTCATAAGAAAAAGGAGCGTTACTGGGTATGCATGTCTAAGAGTGAAACGTGCTTCAGTTTAATGAGGAAATACACATATGTAATTCCTTGCACTGACTCTATAGTATAAACACAATTGTTAATGCTAGCAATACTTATCAAAAAACATTAAGATTTTTTCTAAAGATAAATCATAAGGATTGAAAAGATGTCATAAAGAAAATAGTAACTGTAAGAACAACTTATATTCAGCAATGGTTTTCACTGGAGACTTCCAGTAGCTAATGGTGACTCACAACAGCCACACGAAGTAGCCAGAGAAGTAACACGACCAAAGTCACACAAGCTGGGACCTTACTGCCCGTGGAAATATTTAAAGGTCGAGACAGACAAAAGGGAAAAACCTGTTGTAATCTGTTTACAGAGCTAGTAGGCATACCAGAATGGATGCAGGGAATGGACTATATTTTGATCTCCATATGATCCATAAAACCAGGGAACACTTCACTTGTAGGCTCTCCACAGTGATTTCAAAAGCTCCTGCCAGGTCTCCCCCCCTCACTATCATGTTAAAAAAAATCTCCACAAGGATCTCTACAGAAGTGAGGGGAACTCCTAAAAAAATCCCCTAAAAGTATTCTGCAGATACATCAGAAGTAGACAGGGCAATTTTGGACACAACTGGCAGTTTGCAGGAGCGTTGCTGTGAAGCCTTTTTATACTGAGGAAGTGAAAGAGAGAAAACAATTCAGAAAAAGCTCTGGTCACTTGTCCTCCAGAGTCAAGTCTCTGTTTCTGTCCATGCATGAGCTGAAACTCTGAGCTGAGTATGTCCTTTACTCATTTTATGCTGCCCAGAAAAAAAATGCAATAAGAATTTTTCAAGTGGAAGATCGTTACCCAAAGTTTAACTTGTGGCATTCCTTGCTCTAGGTTGGCATTAGACTTCAGACATTTTTCAAATCTAAAAGTCCTCTTGTATTTTGAGAAGTCTGATGCCATTCAGCCCTGGTTATGCCCTACTGATTGCAAAAATAAAATTATCATTTAATTAATTAGGAAGAAAAGCTAACATTAGGAACATCTGAACATTCAAACCAAAGAAATATCTCTCAAAAAACCCCCAATTCTCAATCAAATCAGTCCAATACCAAGAATGAGACCACTAGCAAGATTTTAATCTCAGTGGCTTCAGGATTCCATTCCAGAAAACATTTGCTGGTAGCAGAAATTAGATCTAAAAGAAAATGCATAATGGATACCATCGCCTCATTACAGACCAACTACATGATACTAGAGAAAATGTTAATGTTCCAAAACGTTATCCCTGCTGCTCAAAAGCGCCCCGCCCTTTTTTTTTTTTTTTTTTTGTAAAATGAACACTGTTTCCTTTCACATAGAAACTAGTTTCTATTTCCTTTAAGTGCCTCTTTTGCTTAAGAGATGGATTATCAGTAGCTTACCTCTTTAGGTCATGTAAGAGACAGAAGCATTTCAAAGAAATCACTTGTTTTCATAGTTAAGTTAAAGCTCAGCTACATGACCAGCAAGTGGATATCCTGCAATGGGGCAGCATTGCATTGCTCCAGCCCAGCACAGGTTTGACCAGCTAACTCCAGAGAAGTGTATTGATGAACAGCAAGAGTACAGTAAAACTAAAAAATTGGCCATACATGGATGCTAACAGCTTGCCTAAGCCAAAATGTAATATTCAGAAACAAAATTGGGCCGAAATGGAGAATGAATGAGGATAAGGCCAGTCAAGAGCGACCAAAAAGAAACCTAAAAGCAGAAGTCAGAAGCAGAAGCTTGAAAGTGTCTACACCAGCAAGTGGGATTTAAGAGAGTTCATGGGACTTTTTATTCTCTTCACTTTAATTAAACTTGTCCAGTGTTGTAATCTTGGAAATTCTCTCACATTTGTTCTCTCTTGCACTCTAGCAAGTGTTTGCCAGAAAGAATGGGAAACAATGCATGGAAACAGGTTGAATACTGGCAAGTATTTGCAAGTTTCTTCTGTGCACATTAAGAAGTTAGATGAAGTACTCATCACAAATCCATGAGATCGGGAAAACAGTAAAAATCAGCTGGTAATAGTCAGCAGGACTACTGTTGCTGTTAAAAAGTGCTCTTTTGTCCTTTTATTGGACAGAGTCAAATGAGGTGATTCCAAACTTAGGACAAAGAGGGCTCTGTATCAAATAATAGGGTTATTCTAATAAGCCCTAAGACTGTAAGGCTCAAAAAATACTTTTTGCAATTTCCTGTAATGATAGTAATAGAAGAAAAGGAGACTAATTCTTAAACAAGAAAGTATTTCAAGCAGCAGTTACCCATCACGCTCTGCATGAAATAGAGCAAAGTATTATATAGGTAGATTAAGATAGCGGGAGATGAAAGAGACAGGCCTGTTACCAACCATCTCATGAGGAAACTGAAAAAAAACCCAGCAAATTAGGAGGACAGAAGCTATATGAAAAGCTTTCCACTGAATCAGGACATAACTATTCCTCATGGTATCATTAAAACCCAGCAGACCCTGGACTACACTTCCATCTACAGGAAACAAGGAAAGTGAACCTGAATATGGATGAACACGTAAGATTTTGAAGTATTGTATTTTTAAAGTTATGTTAAGAATAAGTAGCACTTTTGACACTGCAAATGTCACATCAGGGTATTCAGAACAATAGATTAGTGCAAGGTGTAGGAGATCAACATCTAATCCATCTATGGGATCTAGTCCAACTCCTGCACAAAGCAGGACCCTCTACAATAACCACAGTTAGCAAATATTTTTAATTAGGAAATTCCATGCAGGTGTTTTCCTGGTTTCCTGTGGTCTACAGAAGCAGAACATAACTCAAGTCACAAAAAAATTCTTATCAGGTCTATTAATCTTACAGGTTCTCTTTTTCCTCTGACATTAATTGTACACATAGCTAAGTTTTGTAGACACTTTCTCCATTCTTGAAGTCAGGTAACTCTCAGTGGGTTAAACAAAATCTTAAAGATGAGTAGGCTTGCATAGAAAGAGTGAATCAGAGTCAGTGAAATATTCCATCAAGAGAAAAAAAGGATGCCTTGAAGATCAGTGTTACTCAGAGGAAGAAAGTAATTGTCCACAGTGGAAAAAAAAAAAAAAAGTGAATAATAACCAAACTCCCATGTTGAGATATCTGCCCCTGAATGCAATAGGGTTTGGTTTTGCAGAGTTTGAGCAAGGCTTATAGGAGAATGTGAGGATATTGCTGCTTTACTTAGTCTTTACACCGTGCATGACCCTAATCTAGAAGTTTAGGTGTCACACTTCTTCCTAGTTACACATTGTTCATCCCTTCTCCAAATCAGATATGCATAACTTAGAGTCTTCTTTCTACTTTTCCCAATCTTGCATGCATCTTTACACAATCTGACAAATAAACCTGGCTTAGAGTGAACCAGAGAAGCAGCATTGATTTTCTTTGCACAGGGATAAAGAGCAGCAGTAGTAGTCCAGAGGCCAGGGCTTACAGGTTTGGAAAACTGGAGAGGACTCTCAGATGAGAGCTTAGAGGGTTAGGACATAAAATTAGTATCTTAAGAGCATTAAAAAAATCAGAATATGAGAATAGCAGAATGTAAGAGTGTCAGCTAATGCCAGGTGGTCTGCTTGGTAACCAAAACTTTTCCCTCCTTTACAGTACAGTATTCTATCTATTACTCCTTCCCTTTTGACTGCCTTCAAGTCCAGTAGCACCAGGATCCTGAAAGCAAAGGCTATTGCCTACCCCAGAGCCTAGTGGTATAACATCTTGCAAGGGGCTACATACAACGTTTCCACAAATAAGCATTTTTCTTAAATGTACTTTACCTCCCACCTATTCCAAACTTCTTCCAACCTGTAGCAAATGCAGCCAAAAAAATCTCCTGCATTTATTTCTGTTGGTGTCTGTTACCATCAAAATATTCTTGAGTGCATTCAGTGCATTATCAAGAAAAGTAATATAATCCCCTATTGATCTCCCAACAAGAATGTCAAAAGTAGAATAGGCTGTACAGCGATGAAGCTGGAAAAGACTTCAGACTCAGAAGATTTGTGGAATCTGTTGAAAACAAGGTACTTCATGCAGTGTACCAGAAACAAGCTTGTGGCCTCTGCAGAGGCTTCATTTCAGAATCCTTTAGGACAGCAAGGCCAATGCTCACAGCTAAATGAACCTATTTCACCCTACAAACTACACTCTTGACTAATACTAACATAACTGATCTCCTCTACCAAATAAAGTACCTGGAAAACAAATCAAATATTGTGTGACAGCAGCACTACCTAGATGTAAGTGATAAGAATACTATTCTTTGTTTACTCAGGAGAACATTTATTGCAAGAAGGTGAAGTACAAAGTCCATGCAGTAGCACGTGATAGTCCTTTTCTAGAGGAAGGTCTGAAGCAACATCCGTAACATGCATTGATATGTTAAACAAATCCCAAAGGTAAAGATAGCATCTTCATTTTAAATGGAGAACTGGCATTCCTTGTCTGGTAAACAGACTGTCAACAGTCCTGCATTGGTAACAGGGACAAACAAGCAAACCATCCTATTCTTCAAGGGAGCAAATCTATCTAGACCTTCTTAGAGTCACAGAACCTAACTGGTGGCTTACTTATACCTACTTGTAATTATGAGACATTGCCCTCCTCCTAGCCCAAGGCTAGAAAGTACAGAGAGATGTGGTAGGGAACAGGGATTTTCCCTTGATGTACCTTGTGTCTGTTACCTTTTACCCTTTTAGTGCGTTCTTCTGAGAAGAGTTTGGATGCAGCATCTCTATAACCCTCCCAGTAATTCACTGAGGACAGCTACTAACTGAAGAAACACAATGAGACACTGAGGGACCTGAACGTCAAGAAACAGCATGCTAGGTATGAAAACAAATATGGTACGGATAACATATCTTCCTTCCTTTTTAGCCTTGTTCAGGGGGGTTAAGAACAGTTAGCTAACACCTCTGCTTTACAAAGGTCAGTGTTTACCTGATAACGTGGAGATAAATGTTTCCTGCAGTAGAGCCTATCTAGGCACATTTATGTCACTGCTAATAGTCAAAGGATCAACAGCCTCCTGTGGTTAAAACCACTCTGATGCAGACTGTCTGTCCTTGCATGCACACCTGTCTGCAGGGCAGGCTCCTTGAGCCCTTGGTGTCACAGTCCCCTATAAAACTGTCGATATGTGAGCAAGTGCTCGGTTACCATAATCATATGCAGCCCTGTACAAGTCATTCATGAGCTATTTGTAAGTAATCAAAGTTCTATGCATTATCCAATAAAACAAAATCTTTGAAGCTTCCCAGAAGAAAAACCCAAACAAGCAGAAATTGGGATGCCCAGGGACTAGATTAAGTACCTAAACCTCTAACATCATCAACCCAGACAGATAAATAGAGGGTAACAATTAATTCTTCATCTTGCTTTGTATCCATAGTTTCTTCTTGCATTGGAACTCAAGTATATACAAAGGATGCAAACCTCTCTCAAACATGTAGTGTTCACATTATTTTTACAAACAACTGCTCTTTAACTTAAAACAATCTTTATGCATGCCTAATCACTTAAAATTACAGAGGCATTTCTGAAATATAGCAGTGTGCTTCCAAATAATTTGACTTGGGAAAATTAAACCAAACCAGATACTGTTTTGCTGCTTCAAAACCCTTTCCCATGAAAATCACTTGAACATTTTCACAGCACGTGTCTAAACAAATCAGATTCCTCTGTCTAACATGGTATTCTAGTTCAAAGAGCAACTGGTGACTTGCAAATAGCTTGTTACATACAGAACCTTAATACTAGCATATCTTAAAGTACTTTTTTCTAATAATTCACTGAGCCCATCCAATCAGTTCTAAAATATAAGATTTCAGAACACAGGCATGTAGCAGGTGAATTTTGTCAAAACAAAACAGCAGTATTTGCGCTCATTTGATAAAACCAAGAAGTACTTCTGATTTGAAAGTACCAATCAGAAAGGGACAAGAATTCAAAGTTCTACAGGGGATTTTTTTTTTTTTTGTAACACAGACATACACAGACACACAAAACAAACCCAAAGTAATTCAGTCTCATCCGGTTTAACCTCAACCACGAGACACCGCTGTCTGTTTTCTTTCTCAAATGACTCACGTCACTGTGCGCTGAAAAAAGGGAACTTCCACAGTTTATGGTGAGGAGACATGATAAACAGATCTGTTCACACCAACTAGCGGGGCTGCCTGCGTCAATAAAAGGCGTAGCAGAGTCAGTGAACTGACATTTGGTCTTGGAGGATTATCACTGCAAAAGTTGCTTCACATTAAAGTTAAGTGAAATGCCAGGATTTTTTTTTCCCCACAACAACATGACTGAATTAAATGGAAAAGACGACTGCAAGCTTGCAGAAGGCAAAATCCATAAAAAGAAGCAAAAGGCTTTGTAAGTATATACATCTTATTATAAACTCTAATGGATTAGAAATGAAAATAACACTAGAATCTTGCAGATTAAGAATTAGCACCATGTTTTGGACTAAATGACTGCAAAGCCTGCTCAAAGTCCAGGACTATAGCATCATTAAAAATGGCTTGATTTGACACATACCCATGAATTGATTCCCTCAAGTAATGAAAAGTAGATTTTGGATATACTGGGAGCCTCTTAGTTTTTTGAAAAAAATTACTTGAATAGGTAACTTCCCAGACTTCAGTCACAGGATGGAGCTGTCAGTCTCTGTTTAAAAGTGTTAAGAAATTGAAGTACAATTGAAATGCAACTGCAATTTTAATGGATTACATTGTTCATTGGTTTCAGTGGTGCAGATCTCAAAAATTACTTGAAGTGCATGGTACCACATATTGAATCTGGGATCAAGACTTCTAAGTCCAGAAATGTCATGTAAGTAATGAGATATACTAAGTTATAACAAAATATAAGTATAGGTAGATTACTATATAGTAAACTATTTATGAATTTCTAAACTATTTCTAGAACAACAAATATTGTAATAATGCCTAGAATTTCCAAAATACAAAAGAGGTGAACATTAGGAAGTAGAAACTATTTATGCTATTTATGGAGTTAAGAGGTTTTTTTTTCTTAGTAGTGCCTATATGTTTGCATAAAATAGAGAGGGCGAAGACATCTCAGTTAAATCTGTTTTCTGCAGAGGGACATTGTATCCATTCTCCAAAGATTTACAAGAAATGATGCTTCACACTTAAGTGATGAGCAGATGTATTACCATTCTTATTTGAGAATACGGACACAGAAGTACAGATGCAAAATTATTTGGTCATAGTTACAGTAAAAGCTCATCTGTCTGGGAACAGAATTCAGGAGAACATCATAATTCCTTGGTTTTCCATCTCTCTGATTATTTTTCTCAATGTAGGCTTGCCTCCTGGGTCTTAGATTATGAGAAAGCCACAAGTTTAATAAATACCTGGTACATATTCCTAGAATAGAATAAGAAATAATAAAATTTGTCTCCTTTAAACATGCAAATAAAACCACATGGTTTTTAGACCTCGTCTAACGTCTTTTTCTTGTCATCTTAGGCTTTCTGCAGAGGAAGTAATACAGTGGTCCCAGTCTCTGGAAAAGCTCTTGGCCAGCCAAAGTAAGTCTATTACTTCAGTATGACTTCTTCCTTACACTGAGGACAAAATTTTGTCTAATCTCACCAAATAGGCAAAGCTGTAGCATTCTGCAAACACTGCCAGACAATAGCCTGTTGCATTTCAGTTATTTACAGCTTCAGTGTAACACGGATACTGTATTCAGCTTTGCTTCCAAATTTGTGGTGGTTTTTTTTTTTTCCCCCCTTCCATTTCCTACTGCCAGTATAGCAAATAAACCCCAAATAGCTCAATTCAGTGATTTTTGACCTGTCTTCTGTCCTTGCGTATCATGTCAGTTTAATTTGGAATTTTCTCTCCTCTTGTACCCTAGACAATCCATTTCGGGAGGACTAGAATCTATTGATGTATTTCATTACCCAAGGTCTAGATCTAAAACCACTGAACATAATTAGGAATACTCCTATGACCCTTAATATTAGAGTATCTGTAGTATGCTGAAGAAGGG
>JAAGAY010021025.1:5298-60025 GCA_011801015.1 Ardeotis arabs
TCCCTGGCCAGATTCAATTCCGTCAGGGCTTTAGCTTTCCTCACCCGATCCCTGGCCACTCGCACAGCCTCTTTGTAGTCCTCCCAGGCTACCTGTCTCCGCTTCCACCCTCTGTAGGCTTTCTTCTTCACTTTCAGTTGGTCCAGGAGCTCCTTGCTCATCCACGCAGGCCTCCTGGCCTTTTTGCCTGACTTGTTCTTCATCAGGATGCACCTCTGCTGAGCTTGGAGGAGGTCCTCCTTGAATGTGGACCAACTTTCCTGGGCCCCTCTTCCTTCCAGGGCCACCTCCCATGGCACTTTGCCCATTAGGTCCCTGAAGAGGCCGAAGTCCACCTTCTTGAAGTCTAGGGCTGAGAGCTTGCCATGTAGTTTCCTTGCTGCCCCGTGGATCTTGAACTCCACCACGTCGTGGTCGCTGCAGCCCAGGCTGTCCTTCAGTTTCACATCCCCCACCATTAATTTAATAGCTTTAAAACTACTAATCTTGCCTAGCGCATACTATCATTATTCTTTTTCAGTCTTAATTTTCTCTTATTTTTTTAATTAAAACACTGATTCTTGCTCTTGCAGCTTTACCTCTCACACAGATACCATCTCTGCTCTCCATATTTATTACTTTATTCCCTCAACTTTCCTCTGACCACAGAACCTAACAGAAGTTCACTTCCCTCCTGGCTGAGCTTCAGATCTGAGAGTCTTTGATTCTGAGCACTCCGTTACCTTCCCAGGCTTCCAGGACTGTGGCTGCATTAGGCATAGTATCCAAAGGTGGAACACAGGAAAACTTCTGGATCATTTCTAAGAGCAAGAAAATCTGGGAAATCCATGACAGAAGGACAGGTGAAATTAATAGACTCATTTATGCAAATTAGTCAATGAGATCAAAAAGGAGCATTCACATATGGATGCAGTAGGTACCCAGCATGTCCCACAGAACCATTAGATCTTGCATCTTCTGAAGATAGGTTTTCTTTCAGGACACCATACTACTTGGAAAGGCTTGTCCTTCCTTTTTCATGTGCCAGTTAATGATTTGATAACATTTACAATTAACACTTTCTAAAGTGGACTTTTCCACTTAGAGAATTCATTCAAGGGCTGCACTAGAGTCTCAAATCTGTGCTTACTATACATGGGAATAGTGGCAGTCTAGAAGTACCTGCCTGTCTTAAGAGTCCTGTTACTCTCCTTAATCGCCCAGCTCTCTGAATTAGATAAGCAAGAAGTCCGAACCAGGGCACAAAATAAACTTGAAAGCTGCTCTTGCACTCTACCATGGACATAGAATTTTGCAGTGTTCAGATTTTGAAAAGTATTTCTTACCCACCAAATGCCCTAAAAGTCCATCTTGAAAGTGGCCAGGTGCCTGCATCTGATGTCATCTCATTCAGCAGTAAAGGCTGCTGTTTCTTTGGGGCTTTGCACAGTATGTACTCATTTACACCAGTACTTCCAAGTGTAACCCCCGGCCAGGTGGTTTGCCCAAGTGCAGCCAGTCATACAGACTCCGAAGGAACAGAGAATCAGATTCAACAGCTCTGACTGATACCCCAGATGCCTCTCTTAATTTCTCCAGCTGATCTTCATTATGATAAGCTTATGCAGTAAATTAAATTAATTTATGTATACCATTTTCTCAGAAATACCCAGCAAAAATAGTTCAATACAACCATCATGTGACAGGACATAAATCACATTCTAGCTCAAAATTTACTTAGCTGGAAAACACTTGCTTCATTATTTTAAACCTGAAGGATATCTCAACCACTTCATTTGGAAAAGAGTGTCTTTAGAAAAGCCTCATTAACAGCAGGCTTAAACTCCCTGTAAGGCAGTCTGTCCATCCACTAAACAATGCTGAGATACTCTGCAAACATTAAAAATTTGAAAAGTAAAGAGTATCAGCTCTCTTCCATGTGCATAATCCCATTTTTTTCCTTAAACTGATCAAGAATTTTTCATTTAAGACAAGGAATTTTCTTGTAAAACAAAAACATGAACACTCCAGAATCTCTAATTGTAGCAAGCCAAAAGACTGAGACAATCAAAATATAGGCTGAAAAGATTCTTATACTAATTTGAGCTAAAAGAATTTAAAAATAACTCCTTTTATAAAATTTTTCAAAGCACTGGCTGTTTTTTTTTTTTCCAGCTTGCATCTTGGCAACAGCAAACAGGACTTCATTTACTTAAGAGGCCTTGTTGATCATTAGGGACATTGCCCTACTTTTTTTTTACTGTTCGTTAAATATGTTTCTTAAAAGACTGTTGAATTAAAATGGTAGTTTTATCAACAAAGATTAGGCATAATATTATTGTTACTGAATGCAGGAATACAGTTGTGTATCAAGCCATTCTCACTAATTG
Organism: Ardeotis arabs; assembly: GCA_011801015.1. NCBI lineage: Eukaryota > Metazoa > Chordata > Aves > Otidiformes > Otididae > Ardeotis > Ardeotis arabs. The sequence continues at coordinate 7,668 of JAAGAY010021025.1, forward strand.
TTAACTTGTGTATATTTGGGCACTGGGGGGAAGCGTATTGAAGTAATGAAAACTGCTTTTAAAAGAAGTGCCTTCAAGATCAGACATCAACATATGAGTTACCAAAGTTCAATTCTAGGAGCTGTAGCAATTTCAAGAGATAAAGAGTGGGAGCTTGTAATTAAAAGCCTTTCCATTCCTTTCTTCCAAATAGCCATGGATTTCATGGAAGCTGTCCTCACTCTGCTTCACAGCAAGTCCTGCACTTGTAGTAAATGGGGCTGACAGCTTACCCCAGCACGGCCAGACACCTACTGTTGTAAGGTGGTTGTCAGCAGCTTCTAATTTTTGTGAAATGGTGCTAAAGTTTTCCATTTCTGTGGGCAGAAAATATCTCAAAATAATCTTATACCTTCCTGTTGAAACTGTAATTAAAAATCCAGTGTCCTCTAGTGACACTTTTTTTTTTGTCAAAACTCAATGTTATCTAATAACTGGGCTATCCATTAAGTTCATGAATAGATAGGATCTACTTAGCAGGAACACGGAATCTAGAGAAAACTGTCTAGGTCACAAGAACACGACTCTGAGCATGCTGAAAATAGTGCTACTTTTCTTTAAGTTACATCTAAGAGATCTGGGATTGAGAAAAAAAAATAACAAAACAAAACAAAATTAAAAGAGGTGAGTGTTCTCTTTTCTAAATCTTCCTGTAACCAACTATAAAACGGGAATGACTCTACCAGCAGTTTTCTTTTTTTTGTGTGTTTTTTTTTTTTTAATGTTTCTCAGGTACACATAGTATATTGACAAGAACTATTGAAAAGCAAGGAGAAAATTAATAATACTGTCTTCAGAGCAGACTCTGACTTCTGGGCAATAAGTATTAAATGGAAGCTCATTAACTGAGTGCTGCCTATGCCTATGCTATGCACAGAGACTGGAAAAAAATATATGCAGTCTGAAATTGAGAAGATTATCATAAATGCAGCCACACAATGAGATTGAATTATATTGCACAGACAACCTTAATTTTGTCATTTTGCAGTGCTTGACACATATTGATAATGTTTTCTGGTGCTCATTCCATGCAGTTTGATGTTGTAAAAATTTATATATATATATGTATTTGGACAAACTGATCTGGAAGAATTAAAGTCCATGAAAACACTGGATCTCCAGATAGATTTATCTTCCTAGAGAATGAATTTTGGCCCTCTCCTCTAGTCCACGATGATGGCCACCTCATGACTATTTTGTGCTCAAGTGTTACATGAGGTAGTAGTTCCCTGTGTTCTCGGAGGTCTTGTCAGGGCAAGACCTGTAGTTTTTCCAGCTCTTCTGCCCAACGCTGATGTGCCTCTGATGTCTGTGAAAGACCAGGTGCTGTTTCTGAGTTTGGTCTACCTGAACTACTTCTGTCCCCACTTCAACTTGTGTTGAAAATGCAGAGTCCAAAGGAAAAAGGAGGTTTGGCCAAGACTTCAAACACCCTTAAGCTGTGCTTATTCTTCCCTAGGCTGGACTTACACAGATACACTTAGGACAGGGCCTTATGGACCTAGATGAAAGGGCTGAAGAAAATTATCTCAGGCTTCCTTTCACAGCACAATGTCTGCCTGCAGTGGAAAATCCCAGAAGAGACAAGGCACAGATGGGTTTTTCATGACATAGGAAGAATGAAATAGTCCACTCCATTGCCCTGGGGCTTGAATTTTCATTAGGTCACATCGACTTGATTTTCCAGGGAAATATCCCTCAGAAGGTCACACCTAGACAAAGTGAAGAGTAAAGGCCAGAGCTGCCTTTGCCTTCATTGTGGTACAAATCCCAGGACTTCCCTGGGGATCTGCTGGCTCCCATCAAGGCACCAACACTTCTCATGTTGTACCATGTTTCACACACAGGTCACGCCACGTCTGATTGTTAAAGCTGATGTGCCACAGTGCCTGCACTGAGTGCCCACCGGCTCTGCGCTGTCTGGCAAGGCTGAGGCAGATGTGCTGGTAGTCCTTCAAGTCTTTCATGCCCTCCCTCCAGCTATGCCCTGCCACACTCCTCTGGGAGAAAAATGGGAGAGCAGCTCATACCTTTTACAAATGTTTTCCCTCTCCTTTCACAACTTCATACATGTAAAGGGAAGGATAATAAAGAAAAGGGGAAAGGAAGATTAAGGAAGATCTGCACTGCGTAAATGTATATCACAGTGAAATCAAAATGCTGATAGATATCCTCTGCCATGCATTATTTCTGCTTTTTGTACCTGTAGGAAGTGTAAAACAGCACAAGCATCTTTTCAGCCTTTTTTTCCGCCACAGTTATGCCTCATCGCTTGCAATCTGCTTTCCGTTCAGCCGGTGGCTATTTCTGGGCAAGTCATAGTCCATTCTGCTGCTTCTGTTTTCTTCCTACCACTCTGCCCTGCAAAAGTAGAAAATATTTTACCTTCCCTGCTAAAGAGCCAGGACCTGGTGTCACATTAACAGCCAAGTAAAAGAAAAGGCTCTTATTAAGAGACTCTCTTGAAAAGTGTAAAGAATTAACACATACAAAAGAAAAGCAGAAAGCTGGGCACATCTCTATCACAGAGTGGTTTGTTTGTTTGGTACAAAGCTCTAAAGCTGGTAATCTCTAACAGGCCCTCCATATTAATCATGCTGTTTACAGCTCACAATCTGTCCACCTCAGACAGGATTCTCGACTCGGTACAACTTTTTAGAGTGTTATTGAGTAATGTGTTTCTTGTTCTGCTGAAGCTCAGTATCCTTCCTTTATTAAGATCTCCTTTCTTTTGTGGTGGTGTTAGCACAATGGGAAATGACTTCATCCTTCATATGTTACAACATTCCCAATAACACATACCTCTTCTGCTTCTTATTGTTGGTTTCAGTAGCTTAAGGACTCTTCCGATCTTACCAACCTTTCGAAGTATTGCTGGGCCATTTCCAAGGATTATTTTGATCCTGAACAAGGAGTGAGTCATTTGAAAGAACTCCTCTCTCACTTAACTGCAATCTTGAAAAGTCATTTAGTCTGCAATTGGGATCCTATTTTAATTTCTATGTGAGTATTATCGCAACACTAAGAACCATAATAGTGATAACTAATTTCCATAGAGACAATACACAGTAAAAAAGAAACCCAAAACAAAAACAAAACCAGAACCAAACAAGAAACACCTGAGAAACACCACATTTTTCTCATCACCACTTGTGTACTTTGTGAAAGAGGCAGTGGGCTCTGATGACAGGTGAGCAGGCATCACTCCTGGCATTCAGAAAGTAGATTTGCAGAATATACTTGTCTTTTTATGAGACAAAAGATATTTTTTCTTCTGGCAGTCACTGTTCTCAGTATATAAGCACATCCCAAGCCCTCCTCTCTAGAGTTGAGTGCTGCACCAGCATTGTATGCTGACAATATGTGTTACTATTTGAAAAGCATCCAGCACAAAACCCTAATTCGGATGGAAGCTCTGGCGTAGTAGTAACATAAATAATTGTACTTCACTATGAATTCCCCTTCCCCAGTGTATATGGAGAAGAGCCATCAAATGACTCTTATGTTTCCATCTAAGCACTCACAAGAAATATTTGCAAGTCTGAGTCCCCACTTTGTGGCAGATCCAACCTGATTTAGTTTGTCTGTTTGAGCTGGAGAGGGATATAACAGCAGTGCTGCCTACGTGTCCTGCTGCTGCTTCTCCCACGTGGGTACCAGGGTCCCTTTCTGCTTTCCAGATAAGATGCCTTGAGCACTAACACCACAAATAGTATGAAAGGCAAGTGTCCATGATTCAATTTAAGCAACTGAGAAAATAAGATGAAGAGGAGGGAATGAAAGGATGTACCTGAGTGAAGAGACTTTAATATCAAGGGATTTTTTTAATAACATAGCAGCTGAGAAGAGACCAAATCCTGTCAGAGGTGCCTAACACAGACACTCTGAATGTTGCTTCTTAGTTAGATGGTTTATCATGTTAATCTTTTCCCTCTGAGTACACTAAATCAAACCAGAGAGATATTCTATGGCATCTTGGCTCAGCCAGTCTCCTAGACGTGAAGGCCCTCTAGTGGCTGATGGTCTCAACTGTATTAAAAATAACTCCTAACTCAGGCTTTCAAAGTATTAACATCAGGCATTTTAAGGTGACACTTTCTCTCTACCTAACATCTTTTATGTGGTCTTAATGAAGGATACTAAGATATAGGATGCTGACGCTATTCCACATGTGACAGACTGATACAGAAGGTCGGAGGCTAAGCCACACTATTTCAGGCCATCAAAGTATTTTATACGCGTGGGTCTCCCTTATACAGTCTTCCTGTATCCTTAACATCCCTCACCTGCACTAGAGTTAGAAGACCTTGCTTTTCAGAAATGTCAGAAAATTGTATTTTTTTTAACAGCTGACAGATGCCTAATTGGTTTAGCTTGTGAGAGGGTAAGAGATTATTTAATTGCACTCTGCAGATGTGGCTAACATACAGCTGACGGTAGCACATTATTTCAGTATAGCACAGAAAGGCAAGATGTAAGAAGTTGGAAGCTGAAGTCAGCAAAGCTCAAACTGGAAATACTGCGGGATTAACAGAAAAAAAAACAATTAAGCATTTAAAGGGATAACAAGATCAAAAAAATTCCAAGTGGTGGAAAACAAGCATCAACACTGGTTGACTTTCTAAAATAACCTCGACCAGCAGGTCAAGCAAAAGCTAGTTAGAGATAAATGAACCATCACTAGGCAAAATTCTCTGATCTATATTTTTAGGACAGAAGAGACAAAAACACCTTTTCTGGCCTAAAAAAAAAGATTAATATGTTTACTGTTATCTGAGATAGGAGATTAGTGGTAGGAAGTGGGGAAGAAAATAGGAAAAACTGAAAACATGTGACACAAAGCATTAGGGAACTAGCAAAATACAACAAGGAGATAAACCATAGGTTTAGTTCTCTGAGAAAGGCTTTGACAGGTGAACTGTCACTAGTGGAGGGTAGACAGTGTTGTAGGAAGGGACAATGACATTTGCTTCACTACAAGACAGACCATAGGATTCATCATCCCAAGATACAAAAGTCAGCGAGTCTGATGTAAAAGCCTTGTAGGTTGAAGTGTGGAATTTCAGCTTGTCTCTAGCCATTATTAATGACATTACAGGAAATAAACGCAGATTCTCACACATGATGACCTTACTTGGCAACTGCTATGGGGCAACAGTTGGCAAGGCACCCAAAAAAGTGTGCAAAGAAACCATATCCAACAAGAAAACAGTAACCATCTCTGAGCCACCAGGCTTTTTCAGTCTAACCTTGTTCTAAGTGTTTCCTCAGTTGCAAAATGCTTTTTACTTAAAAGGTCAAGCTAATTTTAACCGTTATTTCCTGTTTCTGATCAAATGTTTTGGTCAGGCTGGTTCAGGCCTGCTTTTTTCTTTTTAAAAAGAGAAAGAATCCTGCTGAATACAGTAATTGTTAATAAAAAAAACAGCAAATGAATGAAGTATTATGGTAGCCAAGACGTGAAATCCTGAAGGACTCAGCACAATTCTCTTATTCACAAATACAACTATTTTCCAAAAAACACAAGCAAAATGTTCCAATATGTGTTTGATAAGACTAAATCCATGAGCCTAGACATTTAGGACTCACCTTGCTGTCTGTGTTCAGAGTACAAACATGAAGGATATATCTGTATATATATATTGATAAATGCTGGTTTTCCACTCTGGAAGCCCTCTTTGTCCTGACACTTTTGTCACTTCAGTTTAGATTTTTTGTACTCTTCTCTGCATATGTGCTGAATTAACAATGTCCTTTATGGAAATTAAATTAGTATCATGGATCTTAGCAGTAGTTACAGTTATTGGCGGAGGATGGGAGATGTAACAACCCTCTACCTGTTTCTGGGATTTTAAATGGCTGATGGCTACTGAGTGCACTGTTACAGCAAGTCACTCTGGGCTATTTTAATCACCTGCAAATGCAAGGAAAAGCATGTCCTGTAATAGTCTGCTTTCAGGGGAATTGACGTTGAACCTTTAAATTGATTTAGGAACAAAGCAGGAAGCAATCTGGTGCCATCACATTGTAGGTCACGGTCAGTCCTGGCTAGCAGAGAGTAGCGAGCTGACTTTATAAGCCCGCATAAAACACATCTTTACCTACAAGAGGTTGTGCTGTCAATTAATATTATCTTTCCAAAACCAGGATTCAGGTTACAGCTGTTCAGCTCCTTAGTCGTGATTATCAGGGAGGTTGAATGGTGAGTCAGTAGTGCAGCAGCAAGTAAGCTAGCCAGCACCAAAGGGATCTGCAGCTACACCTTTGTGACAGACCTAACTAGGATAGGGCATGGGCTTCAGCCAAGTGTGTAAGTATTAGCGTGCTCCCCAGCACAGCCTAGGCACAGCCCCAAGGAAGGCACAGGACAAAGACCCTTCACGAAAGACTGTATGAAGAAGGCCATATGGTTTCACAGGTAGGATGGGATTTTTGCAGTATAAAGATGCCTTCTAAACCCCGGATGCAATCTCCATGTTTGTCTGTGGAACATCCTCACAGACACAGATGGCTGTGTCTTTGATATCATCCAGGATTATCCTGAGCAGTAAATTCTCTAGCATTTGCCACTTATTGTCCTAATGTGAGAACAAAAAGTTATGAAAGAGGATTTTTTTTTTCTTTTCCAATTAAATTATTGAAAATATGAGCTGTGAAGTTGTCAGCTGAAAAAATAGGATGGAATGAGTGAAGGGAAAGCAGTAATTTCCACACATGGAAACAGGAGTAATCCACAGCACAGGTTTACAAAGTGGAACAACTGACTGTGCTGCACTTCTACGAAAGAGTATCCAGAGCATAGAAAACATCAAATGATTGACACCACCGTACAAAAAAGAGCAATATTTTGAAAAATAGGATCAGCTAAAATGTGAAATCTAGAGAACATCTGCAGAGACATACCACACAGTCCTCCCTCCCATTGCATGCCACAATTGCAAAGCTCTGGCTGCAGTCCTGACATAATGATCCTGCTTCTGGAAATCTATGGGCAAATTGGAAAGTATCCAGAGGGGTCCAGGCAGCAAATAGAGGCAGATCTCTAGAAATTGTGTGAGGAAAGATTAAACAAAAAATTGGTTTGTTTAACCAAGAGGAGACTGGGAGGCAGTATAACATTCTTGAAATATCTGAAAGGAGGAAAATAAGGAATTCTTCTCTGTATTCACCAGAAATGGGGTAGGGAATGATGGGCTATACTGCAGCAAAGTTTTGATCACAAGGAAAACTCTAACAGAAAGGCTAGTTAAGCATTAGCAATATCTGTTTATACATAGGTTGGACAGTAACCTGCAAGGAATAGTCTTGGTGTTGTTCGTTCACTTGCTAATTGCAAGCAGTTCCAGTTCACTGTTATCAACTATGGCTCTGCCGTAAAGCACAAGTTTGAAATTGGCCCCACAGATAGTACCACAAGTCCATATACACCAAGTATTGCATTACTTGTCTCCTTCAACCTTAAATTCACCGTTAGGAGTAATTTACAGCTTTCCATAATCTAGACTAGGGAGAAAGATGTCGCTGTTTCTAGGAGGATGGCTCACCAGCTGAGGCTGGTAGGGAAGAGTTGCTAAGGCACAGTGTTAAACCAAGATAGCTCTTGTCAGAGTGGAGGGTGCTGTGAAAGATGAGAAGTAATTGGCCATCCTTTCAGTCCCTGGTCTTCAGGCTAAAATGCTGAATGTCAGTGATTTTCATGCTAGACATATGTTTGTTGGAACCAGAAAATTAAGCTATGGATGTTTATTTGACTGGTCTCATATTAGGATATGAGGAGGAAATAATATAATTTCATACTTGCTTTTTGTAGTCAGCCACCCATTTTTTTTTTTAATTTCCCTTCTCTGCCCCCATTTTCCTCTGTTGCTTTATCCTTTAGCATCATAATTGCTTGCTGAAATGAGATGTTTTGCTCAGTGCTGTTTGCCTAAGGTCTTAGAGGACAGAAAACTCTGCTTATTAAAGTGAGTCTTTACCACTGTCAAGGTTTTTGAAGCTTGAAGCAACTCACTCTATTTTTCCCTTACCCTGAAGGAAGGCACACATAAAAGGAACAATTGGGGCCACACAGCTGAAGTACATCCTCCAAGATGAAGTAAGGTCAAATTATTTATCACAATTTGATATAGAACATAAGCACATCTGTCCTTGTCATCATTTAAAATCAGAGCCACTTTATCACCTTATTAAAAAGCGAGGAAAGCAAAAAACAGTTGGGGCAGTCTTCAAATGCTCTAGTGAAATCTCTGTCCAGCAAAAGCAAATAACACCTTTTTGTCCAGTATTTCTTTGTACATTTCCGTATGATGAGGAGACAAAAATCTTATTTATGTCTTTCAGCAGCACAACAAACATATACCATCTGTAGATGTAAATGTAGGGAAGCCTGGGGAATATACAAACTTCACTTCAGGGTGAATTAATGGAAGCTCATTTTAATATCACTGTCTCTTCTCTATATATGGAGCAAAACCAAAAAAACGTAAGTGGCATACTTATCTTGCCCACTATTTGCAAAAGTGCTTCTGTAAGGTGTCAGAATTTATTTAGAATTTATTTAGACCTCTGGGATCAGGGCAAAGGGCTCATGATCTGCACCAGACAGCTGCAATTGTTATTTCAGCTCTCAGGCAACAGAAACAAACCTAAATCTGTTGAGGAATCTGGGTCACTGTTGGGTTTAGTAAAGAAAAATAAATCCCGAAGGAAATAAAAAACCAGAATATTTCATATTCTCTAATTGTGTTTCATCATAGTTGCCAATGACTTCAAAGTAATTGGAGACTTGGAAGCTGCTTCTGAATAAACAACTGAGCCATTGCAAGCCACAGAGCTCTGCATCAGGAGTCCATCTTGTATCAGCAAAGCCACCAATTCCTCTGGGCTCAGAGTTTCCCCTATAGGGATCTCGTCCTTGCAAATAAAGCTCAAGCATAGAGATTTACCAAAAAAAAGAGCAACGTTCTTTAAGGAGAAGAAAAAGAAACTTTCTTCATGAGAGCTGCAGATCAGCCTGCTAAGCATGTAGCCCGAGGGTATGATGTCAGAAAGGAGGTCTGGGCTTGGCACTCTGGGTGTTTTAGCAGGAAGGCCAGGGACTGGTAAAACAGCCAATTACGACCATTGGAAAAGGGACTGACAGTAGAGACAGCACTCATGGTCACACCTGGATGATTTGGGGAGGTAGCTGAAGCACCAGGCACTGCAAAAGAAGATTTAGCTTTCCTTTATAAGCTTATTGGCACTGTGAAAATGCCTGTGAAAGACCGGTATTTGGCAAGACCAGAGTGCTGAGGAATGTTAGAAACAGGAATTGGGAGGAAGCTGAAGTGCAGGAAAGGTTACAGTGCCCTTGAGAGGCCTGTTGCCACTGAAGGGCCTCAGGAGAAGCACCAAGTGTTGCAAGTCCAAAAGAAGGGTCATTGAGGAGAACTGCAGTGTTTGAAAGGGTTACAGCAGCACATGTATTCCACCCTTTAATTTTCCAGTTAGCCCCCTTTAATAACCAGCCTGTATTTTGAATTAGATCAGGTTTCAGAACCTTCTGCCGAATCTTTCCCTATTGATCTATCTATTTTTTAAAATTACATAATATGGGTTTAAGTAAGGAGCTTGCTAATTCTGCAAAATGAAGCATAATGCTTAACTAAAGTAGACTGCACCTTGTGTTTTAAGCAGGTAATGAAACCTTCATTACCTAAAAAATTAAGACCATTCATCTAGACTGGCTTTTCCCAGACAACTGTTCTTGTTTTGGGAGACATTCTGTTCCAGACAGGGAGGTCATGATGGACACAACCCTTTGATGTCTCTTGATCTGGGACCTAAATTATGCACTGTAGAAGTCTGGTGTAATACTAACTTCAACAAATAACAGCATCGTAGTGAAGCTGTTTCCAATTTCACCTGTTAGTTCCTCCTCTCCCCTGATTTGTTTATTGATGCAGACAGTATGCTTTACTATATACAAATTTAGGTGAGAAAGCCCCTTTTTCTTCCCTTCAGCCTTAGTCTGCCCTGTCTTTGAAGTAAACATCGGTCTGCCTGATCCAATTTGACCCTAAAAACCCTGAAGTGATGTTGAAGTAAGATTTAAAGTTTGTACTTGAAACAATTTAACCTACACAGAAAGGGTCAAAACACCAAATGCTGATGTAGGTATGGATCCAGTCTAAAGCTGGAGATTATTTATATGTGGCTTTTTATGAGGTGAACTGGAAGTAAGAGATCAGACAAATGCTGCCAGGCATGCAGGCTGCTACTCAAACCACTGCTATCCTAAAGATAAAGTTACTGCTTGTAACGGCACCAAGACCTTCCTTACAATTTGTACCTTCAGGAGAACCATAAAACACAGAAGTGAGAAGGCTGGCCAGGTGGTGGCACAGAGCCTGGCATGGCTGAGTGGGAAGGGGCCCCGAGGATCAGTGCATAAAGGGCTGAATCTTTCACTACCTCCTGTCACTGGATCCTCAGATGGTCTCTGCACATGTTCAATCTCTCCTCTTGGGGAAATATCCATGAGAAACCCATTTCACCCTTGGGCCTGTCAAAGTGGTCCTCAACAATACAATTGTCATTTTTTGTGAGGAAGTGCTGAGAACAGCAGAAACCAATGCTAAGCACTGCCCTGTAACACTGGGGTGTGTAAACTCCCATCCATGGAACCTCGAATGTTCACAAGTTGTAAAACCCTGTTTGGAGTATGCATTGTATACGGCAACAAAACCCCCCATGCAACTGCTTTAAAGTAACACTCTTTCGTTAGACACTGACCTTCTTTGATTACGTATCTTCTGATCCACAGGCAGCTTCAAAATCTCTCTTCTTGTGCTCTCCTGCTAACTGCTGCCTCAGATGTTTGTCACTTTCAACAAGTGACCTTAAAGGAAAGTGTTCCTCTTTAATCTCTGCCTCTTTCATCCAGCAGCCTCTATACTAAAATCAGCATTCTCCTATAACTCTCTGTAGCATTTACTGCTGCATCCCCTTGCACCATGTGGAATACAAAGCTGGCACCATACCCTACCCGAAGGGCAGATTTCGTTATCCACCCCATGGCTGCTTAGCTCTGCAAAGGAGAGGGTTTGGAGCAGTCCTGGACAAGATTTCCAGCTAATGAGGACACTTGAAGGCTGCACATGATGGGTCCTCTCCCAGCTTGTGATCAAAATGCTTAAACCATTTTAGGCTTGCTGAAAAAAAAAAGTAATTGTAGGTTACCTGCTGCCTTCTTAAGTTTTGAAGACAAAAGAAGCATCAGGATGTAAGATTACAATGACAACAATGAAACTTGACATTCTAGTTATGCCTAACCTGTATGACATATATAGGTAGAAGAAATAGCTTGATTTGGAGTTGGAGACTGGTTTTAGTAAGTTTATTTACAGTAAGAGAAAATTCCCGAATGAGACTTTGCATCAGAAAGGTCAGGCAAAGATTTTGAATGTATCTGTGTCTCTTTCTTGTCTAGCTTCAAGTACAATATAAATGAATGGAATGAAGTTTTCTGTTAAATTAATGGTTCAAACCATTACTTCAATGCAGACAAAATATATAATAAATATCAAGACAAAGTACTAGCCTGGTACTTGGGAGATAGATTCATGCTCTTGGTTTGTTACACACTTCCTTTCTACAGTTAGATACCTTACATTCAGTGTTGCTTTGGCAAATAAAAAGAGAAAAGAATGAAGGAAACATCACTATCTTTGGTGTTGGTTGGCTTTTTTTTTAGTTTTAAAATACACTAAAAGGTATGAATTGCTCAGGACATAGCAGCATATGCGATTCAAAATATGAGTTTAGTGTTTGCAGCCTAGAAGTAACACTATTCAGGCTTTAATTGATTGTCCATGTAGGAGACGTATGAGCTCCCTCTCAGTTACCGTGTGATGACAGCACTGCAAATTCACACCATAACTAACATGGTTTTGTTGCAAAACTCTCATCTGTTGTTGCAATGGGGATAGAAATGTGAAATGTGTTAATTACAATCTCATAATGTCTTTGATTTTTCTTAATATTATCATCAAAATAGTCAAGCCATATTTGACTATTTTATTATACTTAGCCTGTAATAATCAAAATAATCAAGCTATTTTGGAACAGTTACTATTACAGCATGTGTCTTTCTCTCTGTGCTTTCCTCATTACACATAGTCTATTCAGAAGAAGAAGAAAAGTCTTATTTTACCTTGTTTATTTTCATGCAGGGTACACACAAACACTATGGACACAAACCATCTCTTCCTAAAGGTTATGAGTCACTCCTGCTTCAAAAAAGGAAAAACCCCCCAGGTGTTAGCAGCCACACACATTGTGAGAAGGAAAGCACTTCAGGAATAGTTAGAGTAGGTTTTGGATAACTACTTCTTATCAACCCAGAAGTCTTTTTTTTTTTTTTTCCTTTTAAGGTTCACTTGCCTGAGAAAAATAATACAATCCTTCCTTCCTTCTTCAAAGTTTTTATCTTAGATGTAAATCAATCTACCTGAGATTTTGCACACTAGTACACTGCTAAAGAAGTCGGAAAAAAAATATAGCTCTTTCTATAGTTGATCCTCCCCTATGGCTATTCCCACCTAGAGGAAAACATGACCACCACCATCCAATTTACCTGCTCAACAGCTCTCCTTAAATACATGCAGCATACATGTATTACTAACGTGCTAACTGAGAAACATTATTTGTGCTAATTGACAAACATATAAAGTGCCCTTAATGGTCTGTATATAGAGTTGCACCATCAGAGGCACTCTAGTAGGTCCCACTGTAAGAGAAGATCAGGTTTGTGACCACCTGAGGAACCTGGACATACATAAGTCTACGGGACCTGATGAGGTGCATCCCAGAGTCCTGAGGGAATGGGCTGATGTAGTTGCCAAACCACTCTCCATGATATTTGAAAAGTCATGGCAGTCAGCTGAAGTCCCTGCTGACTGGAAAAAGATAAACATTGCACCCATTTTTAAAAAGGGTAAAAAGGAGAACGCTGGGAATTACCAACCTGTCAGCCTCACCTCCACCTGTGAAGATGATGGAACAGATCCTCCTAGAAGCTATGCTACAGCACATGGAGGACTTGAGGGAGGTGACTTGAGACAGCCAGCATAGCTTCACCAAGGGCAAGTTCTGCCTGACCAACGTGGTTGCCTTGTATGATGCAGTGACTGCATCAGTGGACAAGGGAAGAGGTACAGATGTCATCTACCTGACTTCTATAAGGCCTTTTCACAGCCACTCACAATATCCTGCTCTCTAAATTGGAGAGAGATGGATTTGATGGGTGGACTGTTTGGTGGATGAGGATTTGGTTGGATGGTCGCATCCAGAGGGTAGTAGTCAGTGGCTCAATGACCACATGGAGGTCAGTGACAAGTGTTGTCCCTCAAGGGTCCATACTGGGACCAGTACTGTTTAATATCTTCATCAATGGCATGGACAGTGGGATTGAGTGCACCCTCAGCAAGTTTGCAGACAACACCAAGCTGAATGGTGCAGTCAACATGCCTGAGGGGCAAGATGCCATTCAGTGGGACCTGGACAAGCTTTAGAAGTGGGCCCATGTGGATCTCATCAGGTTCAACATGGCCAAGTGCAAGGTCCTGCACGTGGATCTGAGCAACCCCCTGTATCAATACAGGCTGGGGGATGAAAGGATTGAGAGCAGCCCTGCTGAGGAGTACTTGGGGGTACTGATGGATGAAAAGCTGGACATGAGCCGTCAATGTGCACTCATAGTCCAAAAAGCCAGTTGCATCCTGGGCTGCATCAAAAGAAGCATGGCCAACAGGTTGAGGGAGGTGATTCTCTCCCTCTACTCTGCTCTGGTAAGACCTCACCTGGAGCACTGTGTCCAGCTCTGGAGCCCCTGACATAAGACGGACCTGGATCTGTTGGAGCGAGTCCAGAGAAGGGCCACAAAGATGATCAGAGGGCTGATCATCTCCTACAAGGACAGGCTGAGAGAGAAGGCTGGAGAAGAGAAGGCTCTGGAGAGACCTTATAGTGGCCTTCCAGTACCTAAAGGGGGCTTATAGGAAAGATGGCGAGAAACTCTTTAGCAGGGCTTATTGTGATAAGATGAGGGGTAATGGTTTTAAAATAGAAGGAGGCAGATTCAGACTAGATATAAGGGAAAAAAAAAATTAATGAGGGTGATGAAACACTGGAACAGGTTGCCCAGGGAGGTGGTGGATGCCCCATCCCTGGAAACATTCAAGGCCAGGTTGGATGGGGCTCTGAGCAACCTGATCAAGTTGGAGATGTCCTTGCTCTTTGCAGGGGGGTTGGACTAGATGACCTTTAAAGGTTCCTTCCAACCCAAACCATCCTATGATTCTATCTGCTTTGTAGTTAAACAAGACTATTTATCCTTTAATTAATAAATTTATTTTATTAAAAGTCAAAGTTGTAGTTTCAAAAGACAAGCCTGCGTGTTACAGCAGGTAACCAGCAGATAAATGTAGGCAAGCCTGGCAAGCCCGGGGACAGCACCTGCCTGACCAGCCTCCTAAAGCCAATGCTGTGTGGCAACTGACCAGGCATGCTTGCATTTAAAGTCTGTAACTTTAATGTTTGCACAGAAAATTTCTTGAATTTAATTTGGTTGCTGTAGTTAAAAGAGAATTGACTGCAGTGCGGAGAGAACAGTTTAGCTGTGTTGTGCTTATTGTGCTGCTGAAGCTTCATCTAAACAGCCTTGCTGCAAATCACATCAGAAAGGGATTTCTGTTCCTTCTTTCTTAACAAGGCAAGCTCCTTAGTGATATGACATTGATTCTGTTTTATTCCTCATTTCTGTGGAACAGCACACTGCTGGACATGACCAGCAGCCACACAATGTAGGGTGAATGCTGCTAACAGAGAGTAGCTGTCTGCTGCAAAGTGCTCTTCATACTATTGGGCTTTTATCGCTTTCAATTGTAATTAATAATAAGGAAAAAATGCGAAGAGAGAGCTGAGTAAACAAGCTGGAAAGTGTTATTTTTAAATGCAGATATTAAACAATGTGAAGCCTGATAAGGAACAAAATGTACTATTCATATTACTGCGTATCTTGCAACAACAGGTTCTCATGTCAGTGTTCAAATGATTGCCAGCTAAAAATAATCTCTCTTCTGCCTTAGCTTTCTTGTAACACAAAGGATGTTTTCTCTACTTTTCCTTTGCCTCTTCTGCCACTGATGCAGCAGAAAGTTTCCTTCACATGTGTGCCATCTGGAGTGGCTCTGTGCTGGCTGCATCAGGTGCACAGGGAGGGATGGAAGGGGCTGGCAGTTTCCAGAAGGTCCTGGCAAGCGGGGACTGCTCTGCTCAGCATCCCAGAGAAGATGGGTTTCCTAATGGGTCTGTCATGCTGCGATCAGCAGAGGTCTTTTAAAATGGCATTATTTTGCTGATATGTTTTTGATCACACACACAAAAAAAAAATCAGGGTACAGGAGCTTTGATTATTGTTTGTATGAGGCAAAACACAGGCTTCAACCGCTCATCAAAACTGGGCACCCAAAAGCAGATGTTTATGCTCCAGACCTCACTCTTATTTCTGATGCACTGCAATAAACAGGATTGCACGTCAGACTGTGACCATCTTCTCAGACAGCATCTGTTCAATAATGTGTATGAATGTTCTGTGTTTTGATGAGTAAGGGCTATTGCATGAACATTGCAAGTGTGTGTTAATCAATGTTTTCCAAAGTGCTGGGGGACACAGGTGAAAAAAGCGGTTAAAGTGACTAAGTGTAGGGCTAGTTGTTGACTGCTGTGATTGTATTGGGGAAATCACTGAAAGGGAGCCCCTTAGCAATGCCACCTATTCCAGTTTCACTTGGAAAGTCAGGACATGAGGTCTCTGAATCTGCTGTCTATCTCCAGAGGAGACCTCCAGAAAACTGCTTCTGCTGCTTTCCCCAGCTCATCCTTGTCCAGACTCTGGGGAGCTCCAGCCAGCACATTGCACCAACGTACAAAGCAGGAGCTATGTAGCTACAGCTGAACACTGATTTCCCCCCTTGCTTAAAGAAAACTATTTTTTTTTTCCACAGCAATATCCTACTGCAAGTCTGGTTTAGTAGTGATGAATATTTCCAAAATGTCACTTCTGTCACAGTAGTCCATCAGACTTCAGGGGTGTTTGAAAACACTGAACTCAACACTCACTGTCTTTAATTGTGGGCCGTGTAAGGGAGCCTGCAGGAGGCTATGTCTCCAAAAGACATACTCAGTTGTGAAAATCATATCTGTTAAGGAAATAATTACATTGGAAGCTAAGGATTGCTTGGGAACAGCTTCATTTTCAAAGGCTTTCTTACTTGAAGAGTCTCTGTAATAGAACATTTTTAAATTAAAGCCGATTACCCTTGAAAGCTCATGTGTGTCCAAATTAATACCTATTTATACGGGTTGGAAATTCCTCTTCTAACAGCAACATGTAGACTGTAGCAGTAGCCATATTTCTTAGTAAGGCAGCCTCTAAGTAAATGAACACCAATCCAGGGCTGCAGATTCTGACACAAAATCATTCTCCTTAATGTGGCATTACTGCTGAGACATCTCCCAGCTCATATGGGCTTACTTTGGATTTTGAGTGTTATTTGCAGAGAACACCCTAGTGGTTCTTGCAGTGGGCGAATCCTTTGCCTAGGGCCATTCTTGCTAAACATCACTTGCTCTGACTATGTCTAAGTATTAACAAGTTTTTCTGTTAGTAGGCGGAAGAGATAGACTGGAGAGATATGGTTTAAATTTGGACTGCAAGTAGCTTTGCTTTTAGTAAAGTAGAGCACTTCTTGCTAGTCAGACTTATGAGAACATTTCTCTGTTACTTTTTCATAAGCACTGTCTCCTGAAGTAAACACTTTAGGAAAAGTAGTTTGTCTATCATAAAAAAGTATTCTCTAACATCTGTGAAATGCGGAACCTGGAAATATTTAGTAGGTGTCATTGCTTTATTTTTAATGTCCTATTGTGTCTTCTTTTTGAGTTCCATGTGTAGTGTCTTCTTGATGCCAATACTCTTCATGCAAATATTGTGTTAAGTCCTCTAAATCTTGCATGTTTTTTTTTTCTCCTAGTATAGCTTAAGCCATTTGAGATGTATTTGAGTACCAAATGTGTTCAGACAGACAGATATTCCAAATAGAACTAAGGCTTAGTCCTGCTATTCACTTCTGTGTACTGGAAAGAAAGTTAAGTATAGTCAATTATTAGCTAAAATTGCACCTATAACATCAAGCTACAATTTTTAACGCTGCTGATTGTAAAAACTTCCTTTAGTCTTCCCTCAGGGTCCACACAAACATTACTGGCTAAGAAAAAACTTTAAGTCATTACATTGCTGTGGCTTCCATCAGTTATAGTTCACATAATTGATGTAAGCATATGGGTAACATAATCTCAGCTGTTTTGAGGCATTAAAATTAAAGAAATATTTGACCTGTAGGCACTGGGACTATCAATTACATGATCATGAGCCACTTGTTAAGGACAGAAGTATACCTTCATCCCTCAGACCTGCCGGTCAAGTGGTTGGAAGGAAGCCCCATCCCTGGAAACACTGAAGGCCAGGTTGGATGGGGCTCTGAGCAACCTGATCTGGTTGGAGATGTCCCTGCTCCTTGCAGGGGGTTGGACTAGATGACCTTTGAAGGTCCCTTCCAACCCAAACCATTCCATGATTCTAAGTGATGTGCTTATTAGAGGAATGTGCTGTGTTCTCCTCTACATGCAGTATTCCGCTTGAATGTTGAGAAGCAGAGTCGAGAAAAAGCTAGACCCAAGGCATTTATTCATGCCTTGAAATGAATTTGAATTCAGGAGTTTGAAGATGGGTGATTTGACTGTCGCCGTGGTAAGTTTTTTGCATTTTGAGGAAGTCAGAAGGCCTTGCTCCAGTCCTGGACTGACAAGTTGTTCACGTGTCTATGCTTCACAGCAAGGAGAAGCACTGGCCCCTACTTTGGAAAGAGCTAGCTGAAAATACTCAAGCTTTTCTTAATCTATCTGCCTTCCATTGCTATTTCCAGGCGCCACAGAGGGACAGTGGACTCTGGCTTTCTTGCTCAGAGGAAAGTGCTGTGAAAGAAACCTCTGGGATTCTTACCCTGGAAGTGCCTGCACTTCCTGATAAGCTGGAGAAGGGGAGGGTGGACTGACACAGGTGTACTTGACATATATTTGGAATGACTTATGGCAAGACAGTTCTTAGAAAAATTACTAGTAGCTTTCCCGTCCACTTATTGCCAGGAAAAAAAATAATATATATATATTCCTCCCATGGATAGGAGAATAGTTTTTCCTGTTTGCAGTTACAGCTTTCACAAAAAGATGTACGTTCTTTAGAAAAGAGCACAGATTAATTCCTTGTGCCTGGGTGAGTTTATACAAATGTGAGTTTTCTGGCATAGTCTGTAATGGATTTTTAGTTACATGTTAAGAGTTCACAAGGGTAATGTTAATGATGAGTTTTTAAATGGTATCTGAATGCATTTATTTGGCTTGTTTGGAAGCAGCATTACCAAGCATCATATAACTAGAGATGGAGATGAACTGTCATACGCTCCTCTTGGGAAACAATTAAATGACATGGCAGTTCAGCTCATCTTGACGCCATTATGTCTGCCAAAGGAGATCATTGTTAGGTGGGAGTCTGAAGAGATATCAGTAGGAATCAGTGTCTTGGGGAGTGGGGAATGACTGTTTTGGGAATTGTCATACCCTAAAAGAGTGGGTGTATAAATTACACCTATTTGCCTTTAGATAAAAAACACTGCAAAGTCTTAATATTCTTTTCTTTCCCTTTGCATTATGCAGGTTTTTCTTCTGCTAAAGCATTTTCAGTGTGCTTTAAGCAGGCTCTTGGGAGTTGTTGGCTGCAGCCTATTGAGCCATGGCTCTGGGTGCATGAGGGATGGAGCCGTCAAGAACTGGCCAGATGGTACCACCATACCATTCAGTTGTGGGGGGGTGATAGGAGGGTCATAGCTGTGGACCTGGGAGGAGTCACGCCTGAAGAACGGACCACAAGTTTACCTGGTCTGGAGCTCAACAAAGTTATGAAAGAAGCATATATGCCCAGAGAAGGGCAACGAAGCTGGTGAAGGGTCTGGAGCACAAGTTTTATGAGAAGCAGCTGAGGAAACTGGGATTGTTTAGTCTAGAGAAGAAGAGGCCTCATTGCTCCCTACAACTTCCTGAAAGGATGTTGTAGGGAGGCGAGTGTTGGTCTCTTCTCCCAAGTAACTAGTGACAAAAAGAGAGGAAATGGCCTCAAGTTGCAGCAGGGGAGGTTTAGGTTGGAAATTAGGAAAAATTTCTTTACTGAAAGAGTGGTCACGCACTGGAACAGGCTGCCCAAGGAAGTGGTGGAGTCACCATCCCTGGAGGTGTTCAAAGAACGTGTAGACGTGGCACTGCAGGACATAGTTTAGTGGACATGGTGGTGTTAGGTTTATGGTTGGACTTGATGATCTTGGAGTCTTTTCCAATCTTAATGATTCTATGACTCTATGATTCTATATCATTAGTTGTTCCCTTCTCATAGCATTTGAAACAGGGTCCTATTTAATGGTGGAAAAAGTATTTTCATAGAATCATAGAATGGTTAAGGTTGAAAGGGACCTTCAAAGGTCATCTAGTCCCACCCCCCTGCAAGGAGCAGGGACATCTCCAACCAGATCAGGTTGCTCAGAGCCCCATCCAACCTGGCCTTCAGTGTTTCCAGGGATGGGGCATCCACCACCTCTCTGGGCAACCTGTTCCAGTGTTCTACCACACTCATTGTAAAAAATTTTTTTCCTAATATCTAATCTAAATCTATCTCCCTCTATTTTGAGGGAGATACCTGTAGTCCTGTCACAACAGGTGCTACAGAAGAGTCTCTCTCCGTCTTTCCTGTAGGCCCCCTTTAGGTACTGGAAGACCTGTGTAAGGTCTCCCTGGAGCCTCCTCTTCTCCAGGCTGAACAGCCCCAACTCTCTCAGCCTGTCTTTGCTCCCAGCAAGAATGTCCCTCCTATCCCTCCACTGGCCAGTGAATGAACTCAGCCTATGTTAATTCCAAACAGCCAGATGAATTTTATGATTAATTATTTTGCACCCTCCATGCCTGGGGAGCTGTGCCCGAGTTGCATGTGCACATGGTCTCTCTGGCCCTGGTACAACGTAACTTAGATGTCCTGAGCAGATCAGTCAGCACATCTCTGCAGGTGCGAAGCTTTCTCACCAGTTTGGGAGGAAAATACTGGTTTTATCCACAAGGCATGCATACAATAAAATGTAACTACAGCTAAACACCCTAGAACTTTCATTCCTGAATCAATCTGCCTTTTACAGTCTCTGAGAAAGGAGTTACTCAAAATTTCTCCTAAGATTACAAAGCAGGTGATGGATTTTATTATCCCTTCTCCCCTGCAACTTATTTGAATATTAATGAATCAAATCTGTTGCAAGAATATGCAGTGGATGAGTATCTTCATAGTTGTTATTTGGAAAGTATCTCAGCTCCCTCACAGGCACGGCTTTGCTCCCTTGATGAAATGGCTGTTTCGTGAGGTGCGGGATGATGGCCACAGAACAACCCAGCTGTATAATTAATGTTGCTGGAACATGGTGTTTGCCAGTTCCTGAGCCTGCTGCTGCTTCCTGAGGTGCATGCACTCTCTCCCCCTATAACATTTTTCTCTCTCTAAACCCCTTATAATTCAGTAAATGCTGTTTGATTTACTATCTCAAGAGGACTATTGAATACACTGTTCCTTCTCAGAGAGCAGTGAAGAAGAAAGCACCTAGGAGTTACTTCAGGCAAGACAACTCTCATCCATTTGATCCCCAAAGTGTTAACCTTAATGAGCACCTTGCATAGTGTTTGGCATCAACTTCTTGCAGAGCAACAACTTCTAATACAGCCCCTCCTCTGGATTTGTTGCATTGTTTTGTTCTTTCCACTGTCTATACAAGTTGGTTACTGTCCCTCTCACCATAAGCTTACTGTCCCTTCCTCTCACCATAAGCTTAATTTTCTGTGTGCTTCTGTTTTCTGATATTTCCAAAGTTGATTTTGAGCTTTTCCCAAGGCTGTTGCTGAGTGTGACTTTCCCTCCACTTGAAGATGCGTCTTTTCAAACTTTGTCCCACATCAAAGTGAACAAGTTGAATCAATGCAAGCAGGAGAGAGCCCCAGGCAGCTGCTGGAAATGTTTTAGGCTGTGGAGGAGGGTCTGAGAGCTGCTTGAGAGGCTGACTCATGGAGGCCAGCTAAGCTTAAGAAATTGGTGAAGCAGAGGATGTCACCCAACTAAAAATCATAAGAGGGACAGTGATTGAGAGAAGGTAAGATATATTAAAACCAAAAAAAACCCACCCAGAACAAAACAACCAACACACACCCCCTCTGCAAAAAAAAAACCAAAAAAAACCAAAAAAACCCACCAAACCACAAAATTCAAACAAAAACAGTTCACAGGTGGAGGAAGCAGGACAAGGTATGGGCACAAAACTGTTATTCCTAAAGTTTTCTCCCATAAGTTCTAGCAAAGAACCCTAATAGATAAATCTCTTTCTTAATCAGGAATGAATGTATGTCAGTCCAATGCAAATTCCAGATGTTCTTTCCCTTGTTTCTTCAGAGCAGAATACAACATGGTCTGTGTGTTTTTTCCCTTTGGTCAGTTCTTTGTTCCCATCAGTGATGAGACTGTGTATTGAGTTCATCACTATGAAAAGTCTCAGTTATCTGGCAGTAATCGATGGGGAACAGTGATATAAGAAAATAAAGTTTCTCTGAGTCTGAGTTAGAGCTGTGCTTGTAAAGCTGGAGTGACTCCTCCAGTACTTAGTAAATATTGTCAGGCATGGCAAGGTCTGTGCAGGAGAAGGAGTTCTTCCGGCAGACTCATATGACAAGTATTTCCATGCATTGAGTTGACCAGGGAAAATAACCTGGTAAGCCTGGGTATAACTAAGTCCAATAAAGTCTGTAGACCTTAACGTGGATAGACTTGGGTATCTGCACTTCTTGTCAGAGACTTTGTTAAGCAGTTTATTTGCTCTGTTTCTCTCTGTACAAAGACACACTTGGGGACCAGTCTAACTGAACACCGGAGAGCTCTAAAGTGCGTTTTTGATGTAGTGCTCTATGAGCGACTGAAGTCTGTTTGAAAACATTTATTCTAACCACAGATGGCCATGTATATTTAATGTCTTTGTACATTTTTTTTTAAGCACTCTAAGGTAGGTGGAAAATAACACTCACCACATTGTTTTTCACTTAGATGACCTTTTCCTGTTTTTTGCAAAGCACATGCAAGTGTGAACAGCCTGTCTGACTGCTGAAAGGGCAGAAAACCAGAGTTTCTCATCACTGGACTTCTTAAAGCTTCTCAGTCTTTCTGCCCCTCTCAATCAGTATTTTTTCTCTAGAAGCAGTTGTGTTTCCTTAAGCACCGTGCATCTAACCAGAGACAGCATCATCAAGGAGACAAAGGGCAGGAAAACAACATTCTAATTTTTAAAAATAGGTATGTTTTGTGCAAGTGAGTGTAGGAGGATTTCCTTCACACTTATCAATCGGGTATTACTTGGAACCATGACCGTGAGTTCCTGTCACCATGACTGAAAGATGTCCATGTCTGTTAGAGTCAGAAGTTTGCGGATTCCGTGATTCTCAATCTCTCATTTAAGGCTAACAGTGATGAGCTACTTAACTAAGAAAAAATCAGCAAGCTTATGGTGGCAGTATCTCTACCATGAGAATCTAAAGATATAAACCAGACAAGGGAGAGGAAATATTTTTTGTTTACTCAGGTTGACGTATCTAAAAAAAGAGACAGGTCTTTCAGCACACCAGCCCTCCTGGAAGTCTAAAATAGAAGCAAGAACTTTTAAAGCTAAATGCAGACTTCGATAGGAGAAACCTCACAGTTCGCTGTGAAGGTCACTGCTACTTTTTCACGGGAGGAAGTGCTCTGCTTTTCTTGAAATGAGAGCTAAAATTAGCTCAGCCCCATCTCAAAAGTCCAATAATCCATGTTGTGGGCTGAACTATCACATCCTGTTACTAAACTTGTATTTGCAATATTTTACTTCCTTTCTGAAGGCTAAGTCTTTGCCAGGTAACACAACTTCTCTTGGTGTCGCAGAGCCACAATAACTATTTATGTTCATGTTATTACCTTGTCCTAAGTTCAGTTGAGTGTTATCTTTCTGCATTATCTTGCATTTGCTGTGGGCTATGACTATGCACTTCAGATATGAAAGTGTGATCTACTTGTCATGCAATAAATTCACTGTGGCTAATCTGAGACAATAGTAACTGCTCTCAACACTTAAAAACAACTGCCCTGCATCAAGTAACACAGAACGTTAAAGGCCAACTGAGAGCCCACAACCCAAACCTGCTTAAAATGTCAATTTGAAATAGAGCTAAAGTTTAGATAGAACTAAAGTTTCCCAAAATATCTCCTCTGCTGGACAAAACAGCTGGGTCAGTTTGTAGCTGTGGAACTGACTTCTCACTTTCCCTTTTGGCACTCCTGACTTTCTCTTCTTAATGCAGATGTGCAGAAAAGCATCTGCTATGGTGCTGGGGTACATACATATTTTTTACTCCCTAGCATGTGTCCAGTCTATGGCATCAGTGACTGCACT
This sequence comes from Ardeotis arabs, assembly GCA_011801015.1. Classification (NCBI taxonomy): domain Eukaryota; kingdom Metazoa; phylum Chordata; class Aves; order Otidiformes; family Otididae; genus Ardeotis; species Ardeotis arabs. The sequence continues at coordinate 31,355 of JAAGAY010021025.1, forward strand.
CAGACAAATTCTCTGTGTCCAGAGAGCAATATTTACCCTTTTGGCTAGTGGATTTAGTAATTTTTCCAGCAGGTTTTTCAGTCAGTTCTGGCTTTGCTTGCACTTGTCAAATACCTTCCTCTGTTTTTTTTTTCCTTTGTACTGGTGAGGAGCTTTATTCAAGGTATTGGTTTCTCTAGTTAAAAAAGCAGATGTCCAATAACTGCCCGAAGTCTTTGGCCACTGGTGGAGCACACAGCTAAGCTGAGGAAGAGGAAAGTACTTCGCTGGCCTACCTACCTTCCTTGGGTTGCTGATGCTAATAATAGCTTCAATCAGAAAAGGATGCTAGAATGAAAAGATCAAAGTAAGTTGCTCGGAAAAAATCTAGTGGGGATTTTCACTTTCACATCTAGCTATTTAGAGCATGATTTTGTTCAACTTTTCTTTTATGCATCCTGTCTTAACCACCACCTGCTCTCATTTCTATTCTTAAAGAGGCCAGCAGCATGGATTTTATACGTCTCTATTTCCTAGATACCTTAACTTTCACTAGAGGCAATTTTTTGTGTGTGATTTTTCTTGGGGAAAATTGACTTTACTAATGACATGCTTTGACTTTTCAGATTAGCAATCAGGACAAGTTTACCTCCCATAAACTAAATGTAGTGCAAGTAACTTTAAAATATTTACATAAATACAGAAAGTACTTTTACCTGGAAAAGCTGTAGTGATCTATGTAGAGGTAAGAAACACTTAGAAAAACTTCTAATGTACGCAAGACAGAAAGCAGCTTGTTGAAAAGCATGGTTCTCAGAAGCTTTCCCAGGACTCTCTGAACACGTGCCTCTGTCATGTCATGTCTGATGAACAATGATTTTTGACGGTACCATAATCGTATGGTACACACTAACACATGGTGCTAACTCTCCTTTCTGCATGCTTTTGTTTAAGCCTGTTGCTTTGATATTAGAGCGGTGGATAGAAGAAATCTAGGAGAGGAAATAAATGTTAACTGAGTTTAATCTCATTCCAATAGTCAAAAAAGCACAGGATATCCTTCCTTTGCAGACAATGCCGTTGCTTCACTTGGCTCTGACAACAGCAGCTTTCAGCCCACTGTTCCTTCTCAAGCAGGCTATCTCTTCTGCTCTGTTTCAGGATCGCTTCTGGCACATCTTCCTTTGGTAGCAAAGAGCCTCTGTAGGCTCTGCAGTGCTGAAAGGAAGTGCTGGCTTGTATCAAATTACCCAGTAATTCAGTTTTCTGTAGACCATAAAGTCTTCTACCTTCAACTCTAACTTCCCGGAGTTCCTCTATATCTAGGCATGCATAAGACATGCATCACTTTCAATCTCCTAAATACTCATTCTCCTTTTCAGTGCTTCAGGTTTATAATATATAGTAAGAAGTGGCCTGTACATGTCTAGTTACAATCTTTGCATGAAAAACAGATATGGTTATTCTTGACAGAAAGAAGTGTCATGGAGACAGATAATCTGTGACATGGACTCTTACCCCATATATCTCATAACTCTGTTCCTGCATTGACTGTGTTATCTGAGCACCAGTGACACTGACTTCTGCTCTGTGGATTCAGGAAACTGCTTTCCTACCCATAGAAAGAAAATAAGTGCTTAGCCTAATCCGTAGGAAATTGTCTCCTGTCCTGTGTCCTGCAGTAACTGAAGCTGAAATTGGAAAGGAGAAGGGGGAGCAGGAAGGGAAACAAACTAACTGAAGTAGTGAGCTCTTTGTTCTGTTTAGAGGATTTTGACTACCCTTTGGCATTATTTCCTTTAACAAGGAGGTTTTATGTTTAAGATATTTGGGCATTGAGAAGGGTTACAAAAAAAGGCAAAAGAATCTAGACGTTTCTTTTAGGGCATAAAACACTACTCTGATTGTTCCTCAGGTTTGAAGCCAAGTGTCTCTAATACTGGGCATGGTGCTTTACCATCACACAGATCATTGTTCCCTCTGCATGATTGATGCAATTGCATAATGGGCCTACCGGTCTTTTATATGGGAGGCAGGCTAATTCTGGGCATAAATGTTATATCACTGGCATGCAGTGTCTTAAGTCCTGGTCTTACAAAGTTCCAAGCACCTTCAACAGCATTCTGAAAGTCACCAGTGCTTCAGCAGAAGTAGTGGCAACATCTGGAAAAAGCTGCTGCTGGCAGAATGGGTGTCTGACTAAATACCTTCTGGATGTGTACTCTTTGCCTAAGTGAGCACCTAGGAGTGCTCACATTGCAGGCAGAGGCAGAGTGGATGTGATTCCTACAGGATACTGGATTAAATATTTTCATGTGTTTGTGGTCATTACGGTAAACTGTTTCTTCTTATGGGTGGGTAATACTGTTGGCACTCTTGGTTCTTCCCAGTGCATTACAAGAGAGGCAGAGGAAGGCTATAGAGAATTTCATTGAAGGACATGATGTATCTGACAGTATTGTCTGTGCAAATACACCCTCAAATATTAACCCTGCAAAATTTAAAATAACAATTTTGATCAACATTTAGAGGTTAAGTGAAAGGCTTTAGAGCCTTTACTTTTGCAGTACTGCTAACTTTGATGTTAGTATAAACTTTGTTTTTGTCTGGGATGTGCAAGAAAAACAAGTTAAGCTGTGAAAAAAACAAAGTGAAGAATAGCATAATGTGCAAACCTGTGGTGTCTGACTTCCCTCTTAGAAGTAGGCACTGCACAAAGGTGTTACTGCACTTCCTGTGTGCAGGGGCTAGTGCTTGAAATCAATCTGTGAGACATTACTCACCCAAGCAGCTCACAGAAGGAGTGTGAGAATAGTGAGGAATAAGAGAAAGTCTTTGACACTGTCTTCACTTGGCACTGATGCTTCATTTGAGCTACATTATTTCCCATATTAGATCTTTGTGCTGGGGGAACACCTTTCAGAGAGAGCCAGCCATCCTCACCATGTGGGTACTCATTAAACTCCTGGAAATAGAGTTTTGTGTCTTTGGGGGCCTAACACTGGATCCTATAACCAACACAACTGCAGCCCTGCCTTCCTACTGGCCCCACTGGCAAGACTGGAACAGACCTTGGCATGACCCTAGAAGGAACCAAAAACTAGCACAGCCTATGTGACCACTGGGCTGTGTGCCCTCTTTTCTGGAGATTTTTCTGGGAAAACATGATTGTCTTAAGCTCTTGGTAGTCTGCCTAATTTTTAATTATTAGATCACTTCAAATGAAACTGAAAAAGAATTCAGGTCTTTGGAAATTTTGCCAAGCTTCAGACAAAGAAAATGAAAAAAACCATGAATTATAGCAGAAAGAAATGCTTTGCATTACCTCTGCAGTGAGTTAGGGAGGACAAATGGTACCACACTTGTGTGTGAGGATGATCAGTGACCATAAAATCCTGCAAGAGAAGTGGCATGCTGAAACTGCATGGCAGCATCAGAGCAAATGTTTATCTTTGTATCTAGTTCAGCTTTTATGTGTTTTATGCTTTATTTGGTGAGGCTGCCTATGCTAGATACCTACAAGCTATGAAGTGAGTGGTTTACTGGAAGCACAACAGCAAGTACACCAAAGAACAGGGAAAGCGTGGAACACAAAAGCAGAGCACGTACAGACACATATGGGGTGGTGGGAAAAGGCTGGTGTGGAGATGGTGGGGTAGGAAATGTTAAACTAGAAGAATGAAATGAAGGGGATGAGCTAGGAAAGAAGTCGGGGGAGAAATGAGAATTAGCGAATCACTAAAACACAGGAAGAGTAGCAAAAATTTTTCCAGATATAACTACTCTCTCATCTGGTAAGTCATAAAAGATTGTGAAAAACTTAGTGCAGAAGTCACATTTTTAGTAACATAGTTTGTATAGGGTAATGTTCTAGAAGTAAGCTGTGTATTTTTTATCACCCGTATACGTTGGTATGTATTCCATTGACGATGCTATTCGTGGGGCTCATTAGTTTGTACTGCAAAAGTAAAGGCTCTAAAGCCTTTCACTTAGTGTCCTTTAAGGAGCACACGCTTCTTGCCGGATAAACTGCAATAACTGCATTTCGGCAGCTGAGGGCACTCCGTGACCGGCTAAGTGGGAAACACGCTCCTGCCGACAGCTAACCTGAGGCAGAGGGGCAGGCGCTTTGGCAGCAGAAATCCAGGGATGAGGCCAGGCCGTCTACCTGCCAAACACGGGTGGGCTGCCCACCCGAGCCCAGGGTGGACCGCAGGGGTGCTGGTCTGTCAGACTGTAGCAGCACAGTGAATTGGCTCAGGCCAGCACACCGGTGATGGAAAAGCGTGTTAGTGGCACTGCAGGAAGGAAGTTCGGTTGTGAGTTGGTCTGCAGGCCGAGGAGATGGCATTGATGCTGATTTCACATAAGGACTTGGGTGCCCTGGCAAATTCATAGCTGCGGATAGTGCCAAGGCTGTGCAATACACAGGGAGTTGGACAGCCAGTATTTAATGCACTTGTTTCTGGAAATTTAAGTCTTCAAACACCTCTTTTTCCCAATGCTATGGTAAGAATGAGTGGTTCCTGCCAAGACCTTCTTCCCACAAGCCTGTAATTAGGCCACTTACGACTCTGTCAAATTCCCATTCCTCATCTGACCCAGGGATTTATGCATGCCCGGGCTTCCCAGACCCTCGATAATCTGGCTTTTATGAAAAAGCTGTACACTTCTGTCAAAATGAAGCTATAGGGATAAGGGATTACGTTTTTCTGGAGCCAGAGACAGAAGGCATGTCTGAAGCCTGAATTTGGGCTGCATTTGCCCTGTTTCTTGGCAGAGTAACTGCAGTACTGCGTACTGTTCTGGCTACAAAGCTGGTGCTATCTTAGCTAGCTTGCAAATGAGCTTCTCGTGCAGGCTGCAGGCACACTTGAGCACTCTGCTGATGTACCTTGGAAGAAAAAGTGGACGATTACAGAGCATTGGCTAGGATAGCTTTACTCTTGGAAGATATGAAAGGGTCAATTTCAAGCCTTTGCATTAATGTTCTTTTATCCAGGAGATCAGCTTTAGAAGGAAAAAGTGAAATGGAAAAAGTGAAATATATTAATTGCAAAATATCCAGTAGCTCTCCACAGATGCTAAGAAATGCAAGTGATGTAAGTATAACAAATGTAAGTTCCAGCACATAAGCTTTTAGATGCTTCTGGAGTACTTAAGTATTGAACTTAGTACCTACAGCTAAAGTTACCTAATGAGCTGTTGTTTTACCTCAGAGCAGGATCAGCACAAAAGGTTCAAACACCAAAATACTCCACAAACTTAAGTTTCACCTGATTTATTCAAATAGAGAAGGTAGTAAAGGATTAGTAGTGATTATCCACAGATTAACAGCAATATCATTTAAAGGTGATGCATCTAATCATTACTATATGAAAATAAGTATAGTTATGTGGAAAGATACATCACCTATTGTCCTATTAATACATTACCATCATCCAGATCTGCAGTCACTGGGGAGCCCTGGTTGCAGCGAGGATTTGGAGAGCCTGTCCTGGCAAATGGGCAGCCCTAGGCAGTGCATCCAGTAGTAGGTGAGGTCCAAAGTCACTGCAAGAGGGTCCAGCCTTTTATAGTGCTAAATAAACAACTTACTTTCATTATTCTAAAATGTGGAACCACCTGGTTTCAGTTACCCCATTTCCTCCCCTCTAGAGCTTGGCCAGAGCTCAAAAGAGGAGACAAGGGCATTGCTGTGATGTAAGGCTTCTCTCTTTCATATCTTCTGTTTTTTCATACACAAGGCGAAAGAGTTGTTATCCATTCTTATGATGTACTTCCTCACACTCTGTGTATATTGAAGAAGTTATAATTAAAACAACACAGTCCTGCTGAACATAGCAATGCAATACGGCTCATCCATGGGTCAGCTCTGGCTCAGGCCAGTTAATCAGGCCCGGTCACTTCAGCTGTGCATCTTTGGACTTAAAAGGCAAAGCAGAACTTTCAAGACAGTGGAAAGACTGAAGAAAAGGAAAGATGAAGCAGCAAATTCAAAGGCAGAAAGGGTAGAAACACAATTCATCAATGGGGTTAAGAATACTGTGAAAAAATATTCTTGCAACAGGTTTTCCTTTGTAAAACCTTGCAATGAATAGTACAGTAAATGTGTCACCTTCACATAGGTGTTAGGTAAATGCTATCTGTGCCAACCTGGGAGAAGCAATCTTTGAGTAACTGCACAGGCCGCGTGGGGCAGCCTAGCAGCTTCGTGGCCTTTTGTAACTCAGAGGGAACACAGCTTAAAGGCCTTATAAATAGGCCTAGTCTTGCTTAGCAGAACACTTTGTATATTCAGCTTTTACCATGCGCTTGTGTCCTCTTAAAGTTAAGCTTAACAAACTCCCCTAAACCTTTACCAGACAAAGCCTGTTTTTCTTAAATTTGCTTTCTACCATGTGTAGTACCACTTCTTTCCAGTGGAGGGAAAACTTGCACGTCTATTCTGTCTGTTTTCCCCTTTCCCGCACGCCTTTCAGCACAGCAGGACAAAGCAACTCACTGAGAGAAAACAAAGCATCAAGAAATCATGTTTACATTAAGTAACTTATTTTGCAATAACGGATACTAAGGTGGAGAAAGTTAAAATGTGTGAGGGAAAAAACATTCGCCTGGGAAGCCAATGCTTGTAAGGCTAAGGGGTGAGTGGGCACAGGACTTGAGTACAGTCGGTCTATCCCAGTTTTTATCCTTTTGTGTTTTTACCTCTGTCCCTGTGGTTAATCACCAGTAATGCTAGTGTGACTTGAGTAGCCTTTGCAGAGTGAGGTAAAAAGAAAGATACCTGCACACATGAGCACATGTCCAGTAAAAAAAACGGTGGATAGGTAGAAGTAGACTGTACACAATCCAATATATTTGACACTTAAGAATTGCTGCCTTCATAATGCAATACTTATGTAGTGAAACTTAAATATTGTTGTTCTGCACTTCTGTTTTGGGAGGGGCTCTAATAACACATGTGTACTGTGGTTGACACTGCAAAATAAGTAGATTTTGCTCTTACTTTAAGATCTGGAATGAGGGATGTTCAGGAACTGACACCAAAGTCGTTTATACAGTTACATACTCTAAGAGTCATTTGTATTAAATCAACTGGACTTTTATTTTTATAAGCAACGAAAGCAGGCAAAAGTATTCCTAGTGTGTGCCAACAAGCAAACAATACTTCAGAAACGTGTAACAAACCAAGGAACTAATGAGCTTCAGCATTTTTGCATCTTCAGAATGGGAGAAACGCAAAACTATTTCACATTGCAAAACTTTTTTTCCCCCACACACTTCATTTTTCAACAATTATCTGAACTGAAGCATCTCTGTCAGAGGTCCTGGGCCACCATTGCCTTCAGGGTTCTTCAAAATTAATGAAAGGAAATTATTCTGCTTGTAAAAATAAGGTTTTTAGAGCCGACTGTTGTCAGTTAGCTCTAGCGTCCCTAGGAATGTGTTCCCCTCGCAAAAGGAGGGACAGGGTAGCACCCTGTCAGACTTGCACTGTCTGAGCACGTCCATGGGCCTCAGCTTCAGAGATAAAAACCAGGCCGCGGTTCTTGGCTGCGGTGGAGCTGCTCAAGCACAGCTGGGGGAAACTCCCTCCCTTCCTGGTGGGCAGCACAGACTCTTGCCAAGGGGCGGCTCATGCTGACCGTCCGTCAGGACCTCCCGCCGCCTCACGAGCAGCAATAGCCAGGCCAGGAAAACACACCTTGTGCGGGGGTACCCCGTGCCGAGTTCCCCCCCGGGGGCGGCGGTGGCCAGAGTCCCCCCTCCGCAGCCCGAAAGGCACCGGGCCTCCAGCGGCGTCCGCGACGCTGCCCCGCACCCGCCATACGGGTGGCTGCCCCAGAGCGACCTCGCCCGGCCCAGCCCTGCTCCCCTCGGGCGGCCCCGGGGCCGGGCCAAGCCGGGCGGGGCGGAGCGGGGCCCGGCCCCGGCGGGGGCCGTCCTGCAGCACCGGGGCGGAGCCTCCGCCCGCCATATAAGGGACGAGCCGGGGAGCTCCTCGGTGTCGGGAGCCGGGTGGGAGAGCAGGGCGGTGCGGGTCACAGCAAGGCAGGAGAAGGCAGGGCAGGACGGAGCGGGCGAGGCGATGGAGCTGCTGCGGACCATCGCCTACCCGCCGGGCGGCGGCGGCGCCAAGGGCTGCGAGGCGGCGCTGGGCAGAGGGACGGGCGGCGAGTCGCGGAGGAAGAAGGCGGAGGAGCCGCAGCCGTACCCGCACCAGCACGGCCACCCCGCCGCAGAGGTTTCCCGGATTATAACCGACCCCACGACGGGAAAGCGCTACTGCCGCGGCAAGGTGCTCGGAAAGGTAATGGCCGCGGCGGGTCCCGGGCTTCTTGTCCTCCTCAGCGCGGAGCGGAGCCGCTGCCCCCGCGGGGCCGGTTTCCTCGGTGGTGCCGGAGCGTGGGGGTCTCTGACTCTAAGTACAAGCGGGATCGTGCTTTCGGCTCGGGCGAGCCTACCGAGATGACTTCGATGTCGCGGGCGGGGCGGGGAAGCCGCAACGCGAACCTTCGGATGGGCGATGAACCGTAGACCTGTCTTTTACCGAATTGTCCTGTGCGAAGGAAGTTGGGCTTCTTGACTAATACATGAGCTGGTGAATGACTAAGTGTGGGACTTCTTTCATACCTGCCGTAATTGCCTTTTTCTCCTGTGTCTCTCTAGGGTGGATTCGCCAAGTGTTATGAGATGACAGATTTGACAACAAATAAAGTTTATGCTGCAAAAATCATTCCTCACAGCAGAGTAGCAAAACCTCATCAAAGGGAAAAGGTGTGTGTGCATGAATGACTTTTTTTTTTTTTCCTCCCCAAACTCTCTTTGTGTGCTGGATTGCCCAGCCCTTCTGAAATGGTTCTGATAGAGCTGTCTGCTCAACCTTGTGGACGAAAGGCTAACAACACTTTTCCTCCTCTTATCTCTTCAGATCGATAAAGAGATTGAGCTGCACAGAATGCTTAATCATAGACATGTCGTGCAGTTTTACCACTACTTTGAAGACAGAGAGAATATTTACATTCTTCTGGAGTACTGCAGTAGAAGGGTAAGCATCAACTGGGAGAAATCTAGTATTTACTTACCTGGCATCTGCAACTAATTTAAACATGTGATGTGTAAAAGGTGTTTCTTGTGGCTTCTTACTTGTCGTTTCTCCATGCATTGATTTACTTTTGCTTAAGGTAAATCTTGTGCATGAATGTTCAGTGACGTTTCTGCCTTTGTTTTTCCTCTGCAGTCAATGGCTCACATCTTGAAAGCAAGGAAGGTATTGACAGAACCAGAAGTACGATACTACCTCAGGCAAATTGTGTCAGGGCTGAAGTATCTTCATGAACAGGAAATCTTGCACAGAGATCTTAAACTAGGTAAGTTCTGCACCTTGCCGACTCAAAACACAGTCCTCCAGCCATGTCAGCATTGTATGACTTCACACTTGTATGGTGATAGCTTAATTAATAGAATCAGCTCAGTCTGTCTTTACAGTGGAAACTTGGAGTGCTTAAGGGGTGACATTAAGCATTCCTACTTAAAAAAAATAAATCTTGGCTAGCTTCTGGCTTTGAACAAAGTATGACTCAGCACCTGTGGCAAATGCATTCCTACCTTGCAAGAAAAAGACCAGCTGGAATTTCTCTGTCTGCTAGGTAACTTCTTCATTAATGAGAACATGGAACTGAAACTGGGTGACTTTGGCTTGGCAGCTAGGCTGGAACCACTGGAGCACAGGAGGAGGTAGGAGCATCAATAAATGTAAAGGCTAGTAGTAAATGAAACCACATTAATCTAGAAATGGGAAATCTAGATCCCAAAGCAATTAGCTTTTGCTATGGAACAAGATTTTCCCTTTTAGAAAACAGGCTGCTGTGCTTTGACTTCTGCTTTCCTTTGAGCATTTGAATAGTAGTAAATGCCAGAGGCAGCATACCTGGCTGACAAATAGTGCAGATATGAGTCTGCTGTATTGTGAAGACACCGTGAAACACATATACTGTTAATGTTCATACAGCTCCTCTTGAGGAGTCTCTAAGTTCTTGTCTGAACTTGAGAGGAAAACCTGCCCTATGAAAAAGAGCTTCTCTCCTTTTCCTATCTGAAGTACTAACCAGCTCCGTGGCCTCTTTGATTTGCAGAACAATATGTGGCACACCAAATTACCTTTCTCCAGAAGTCCTCAACAAACAAGGGCATGGCTGTGAATCTGACATCTGGGCCTTAGGCTGTGTAATGTAAGTATTTCACTGCCTTTGAACTGAAATATTTGTATCAGTGGCTCAGGCTTTTACGAGTTGAAAGGGGATGTGGTACTGCATCAGTTTGCAGCCCTCTATATATGTCTAACCCAAGTGCAGAAATTCTCCTTTGTGTTAGGAGACAGACAAAGCCTTTACAGTAGTTGTAGTTAAGTATTGTGGGTGTGTAAAATTAAATTGCTTTCCTTTCAAACAGGTATACAATGCTGTTGGGAAGACCCCCATTTGAGACCACAAATCTTAAAGAAACATACAGATGCATAAGGGAAGCAAGATACAGCCTGCCTTCATCTCTCTTGGCACCTGCAAAACACTTAATAGCTAGCATGTTGTCAAAAAATCCTGAAGATCGGCCCAGTTTAGATGAAATAATTCGACATGAATTTTTCTTACAGGTTTGTAGTTTGTAGTGTTCTGGCTGAAAAAAAAAATATTTAAAATTATTTAATTTTAAAATTATTTTTTGAATCTCACTTTCACAGGGCTTTACACCTGATAGACTTTCTGCTAGCTGTTGTCACACTGTTCCTGATTTCCATTTGTCAAGTCCTGCTAAAAATTTCTTCAAAAAAGCAGCTGCTGCTCTCTTTGGTGGTAAAAAGGATAAAGCCAGATACTTCGACACACATAGTAAGTGGATTATAGCTACACTTGAAAATTGTCTGTGCCATCAATGTCTTGCTGGTAATGTACAGCTATGAGATGGCAGCAGAGCACTTGTATCTGTGTCTCAGAGTTTCTCTGGGTTAGTTTTGACCTCTTGTATGTATAGGTGATGGTCTGCAACTTATGCCAACTTACACCAGTAAATGCTGCTTATGTCATACTGACAATCTATATTGGCCATCTGTTAGTCTGTAGTGTCTATTAAAGTTTAGTCTCAGTGACTTGTATAATGGCACTGCTGTTCTGGGAGACTGTGGTATGTTTAGAGGAAGCTACTGGAGGGAGACAATGTGCTTTCTACAGCTATCTTGTTAGGCTTTCTGTAATTGAATAGTAGTTCCAGATGCATCATGAAGTATTTTTTCCGGTATTACAGACAGAGTAGCTAAAGAAGACGAAGAGATCTACAAGCTCAGGCATGATTTGAAGAAGACATCAATAACCCAGCAGCCCAACAAACACAGAACGGATGAGGTAAATGCAAGTGCAGTTCAATTCAAATCCAATCACAGCTGGGCGGAGTAGCTATAATTAAATTATATTTGACTTGGATATCAGAGCTGGGGCTGTACACAGCATAATCAGGCTTAAATGATTAGCAGAGTTGCTTTAAGAGGGCTTACCAACCTTCACCAAGGTATGGCAGCCTCTGTAGGGAGACCATCAATTTTGGCTTTTGAGTAATTACAGTATCTGCCTAGACTCCACTGTTGTCTGTGTGGTAACTTGTCTACCAGGTGCTCTTTCCCAGTATTCCAAATACAGGGCTTGAGTTTATAATTAACTAGGACTTAAAGAATAAATTGCTGAGATCTAACTCTTACCATTTGGTGTTCAGACCTGTACGCAGCTAGCTGTTCTCTTGCTAGGGTGGGAGAGCAGAGGACTGATTAATAGGGTGTAAGATGCAAATTGAAGATCTAAAGAATGGAAAGACTGGGTATGCTTCTTTAAGCTCAGTCTAGCAGCATCTCTTTGTACTTGCTGGAAACATTAATACCAGTTTCCCTAGAATTTATCACTTGTTGAGAGACAGGAAGGCTGTGCAAAACTTGAGTATAAGCCTTGGCTTGTGTTGTTTGATGTTTACATGTTTGACATCTCTTGTAGGAGATCCAGCCTCTTATCACAACAGTAGCCAAGCCAGGAGCGTTACCAGAAACTAAGCAGATTGGAGACTCTATTCGGATGATAGTGAGAGGAACTTTGGGAAGCTGCAGCAGTAGCAGTGAATGTAAGTACAGCAAAATGTAATCTCTAGTTCTAAATCCCACCTTTACTTTCTTCATGTCTCAGACTTAGAAGCTTGAAATGAACAGCTGCTTTCCTCCATGCCCCCTATTTTTGGTGCTCTAAATTTTATGGTTAATATTTTGCAAGAAGTAAAACTGGAAAGCCATAAAGGCTAAACTTCTTAAAATTACAGTCTAGATACTTTAAAAGTTTAGGAATAAAGCCTGCTTGCTGTGTGCTCTTGTCAGTCTAACAACCCTTCTCTTTCAGGCCTTGAAGACAGTACCATGGGAAGCGTTGCTGATACAGTTGCAAGGGTATTGCGAGGGTGTCTGGAGAACATGCCAGAAGCAGACAGCATTCCCAAAGAACAGCTGACAACATCCTTCCAGTGGGTTACAAAATGGGTGGACTACTCTAACAAGTATGGCTTTGGGTACCAGCTGTCTGATCACACTGTTGGTGTCCTTTTCAACAATGGGGCACATATGAGCCTTCTGCCAGACAAGAAGTAAGAATGATTAAAAAACTGACAACTTGCTAAGGTGGTTTAAACATGGAATGCTTTTATCTCATCTCTAACCTACTTACTTTCTTTCTCCTCTTACAGGACAGTCCATTACTATGCTGAGCTAGGCCAGTGCTCTGTCTTCTCAGCTGCAGAGGCTCCTGAACAGTTCATTAGCCAAGTAACTGTACTGAAGTATTTCTCTCACTACATGGAAGAGAACCTCATGGATGTAAGTTCAGCACCTTCTGGATCTTGAGCATTAAGAATACACTGAATAGGAAGTGAGTGCCTAACATAATGTCTGCTTGCTTTCCTAGGGAGGAGACTTACCCAGCCTAACAGATGTACGCAGGCCCAGACTTTATCTCTTGCAGTGGCTTAAATCTGATAAAGCATTAATGATGCTCTTCAATGATGGCACATTTCAAGTAAGTTTAGTAGCATCACTGGAGAAAATGTTTCTAAAATAAATGATTTGCAATAAAACTAGATAAGTGCCAGAAACTGAGAGGAGAAGGTATAAAATGGGGACTTGCTTCTCTTTTACAGGTGAACTTCTATCATGATCACACAAAAATTATCATTTGCAGTCAGAGTGAGGAGTATCTCCTTACCTACATCAATGAAGAGAGGATATCCACAACGTTTCGTCTGACAACTCTTCTGGTTTCTGGATGCTCATTGGAACTAAAACACAGAATGGAGTATGCTCTGAACATGCTGCTGCAGCGATGTAACTGAAGGAACTGACTCTGTTAAACCAAATGGACACTCTTGTTCACTGTGAAATCTACAATGGGGATAGTGGAGCAACTTGTATGTTGATGGATGTGTGGTGGTACGAAAACTTGACTATCTTAGTGTGCTGGGCACACACCTATTAGACAGAAGCCTAAACCTACTGTTGGGACTAAAATGGTGTGACAAGAAGTTCTTCGGACTATAGTTTTCCTTGCTTCGTGTGTGTGTTAAAGATATTTCTGACTTGAACTCTGAGCAGAGTGTGACTGGTTGCTCTGTAAGAGACCATTTCTGATGGAGTTAAGCTGTGAATATGCATTTGGAAAGGGAGGGAGGTGAGCTCCATTGTTGTGGAATAGCTGTACTAAGCAGCTTCTGGCTGCTTAACTGTGAACTATGGCCATACTCTTTTTTTTTCTATTTTTTTTTTTCCAAAAATACCCACACTTGTGGCTGGCAAAGTGCATTCCTTGTTAATAATTTTTTTAATTTATTGCAGCCTAAAGTGAAGTATTTATTACACAACCTTTTTTTTTTTTTTGGATCTTGGTATTTTAAATATACATCTGTTGGCAATAAAGAGAATGGGAATCTGAAACATCGTTCTCTACTTTTTTTACAGTATAACTTTACATGCTTTGCTTTGCATTACCAAAAATCTTGTAAGTCTACTTTCTTTATACTGCTTTTAAAAAGTCTGCAGCAGCTCTGCATCTGTCTATGCACACTTGTAGTCACAAGCACCAATATGCTGCTGCTAAATACAGCAGGAACCCTAAAGCAACTGCTGATGTAGGCCTTGACATGTGGTTGTTGTCCTAGGGCTTAAAAAGAAAAGTATGGATCTTATAAATCCTGAGATGTAATATCCTTAAATTACACTGTCTGCAAAGAACTTCTTACTTTGGGATGATACTCAGTGGACAGTAGCTATGACAATGAGCTGTATAAGCTTCCTCCTCTTACTTGCTATGGAAGCATTGCTCTTAATCACCAAAGGAATGAAGTATTCTGGCACCTGAATGGTAGAATGAATCATCCATATCTGTCAAGGGCCCTCTATTGTGCTTTATTGTATGTGCCTGTCTGCCCTTGGTTACGTGGTAGCCCTTGTAAAGTAAAATCAAAATGGTGAGAAGATTAAAGGCTGGCTTAGTATCAACTAGTGGCTTACTCTACTGAGTTGATACATAAGGCACCCACAAGTAAGACCAAGTACTTTGGTAAAGTAGTTCTTTGTAAAGTAGCTCAAAGCAGCTGAGGACAGTATAAGGATGGCCTGCTGCTTAGTGCAATCCCACTGCTAATAAGTGCAATTGCTTTCCTAAACTGAAGACAATGCTGTTTGTTAGTTAAGCTATGTAAATAGATGAGATTATTGAGGACTCATGACTCAATGCAGCGGGGAATGTCTGCTTGTGGGCTGTACTGATTTCTTTCTAGATATTATGTAGCACCTGGACCTATATAAACACATAGCAGTCTTCAAGAAACTGTTCTGATGCAGCAGCAAGCAGTAGCTAAATTGCTTATTTGGATAAATCTTCATATAACTGAACGAGGTCTGTTCTGAAAGACCTCAATGACGATCAGTGTTTCAATCAAAGCAGCTGAATACAAGGAGCAGGCAGTCAATGTAATAAAGTGCAGACTAAACAGAGTACAGATGTCAACCCAAAACAGTGAGCAGAGGAGGAGGTATCACTGGCTTGCTTTATCTTGCAGCAAGTGTGTATAAGTGTGATTGTTTTCTTTGTACTGGATGCCATGCATTAGGTAATATTTATTTACTCCTCAAGTCTAGACAGGAAGACCTAATTGAGTTCTTCAGATGGATTCATTAATGTAACTCTAGGCAGTTCTGTGAAGTTAAATATATACTTGCTATAGTGAGCAGAATTCAGCTTACCAGCTGTCTACTTTCTTCAAGGGATAATGATTGATTTTATTCCTGGGAGGCCATAACGTCCTTAATTCTGCTGCACGCATACAGCCACTGTTGAGCCCTTTTCTCTGTTGGAAGTAAGAGCTCACTTTTTGTTTGTGACACCAGTAAGCATACAGTTTGTGCCTCTGAAACACAAAAATTAGTTGAGCTATGGTACTTAACCTCTTTAAATGGAAAAATAGCTTTTTGTTTGACTGTGTGCTGGAGAAAGTATGAACCTTTACTTCAGCTGCTATAATTTCTTTGAGTATCAAAATAATCTTTCTGTGGCTGAAATTCAGGCTAGTGTAAGTAGAGAAGCTGACTTCAAGTGTAGGACATTTAAAAGTATATGTTAAGGCCCCAAATCCTATTGAGGGATGCTAGTTGGTTGAGAACGGTTGTGAGGCACCTCATTGAAACACAGTTAAGTGAATCAGTTATTTGTATGCAATGTGTATGTGTGGTACTAAGATGCTTGGTGCTTTCTAAATCCTTCAGTATCTTTCTGTTTAGTGCTCTGTATCATTACCTCACTTTTTATTTTCATATTGCAAAATAAGAGAGGTGTTTAGATCAGGTTTAGATCAGGTTTAGATCCCCATTTCAAAGTACACTGCCTTTGCCCTAGTCCTCAGCCCAGCGAGGGAAAGCTACTTTAAAATTTGTAATATAAGAACTTGCATCTGGAACAAAGGTTCTGAAATGCTTTCCCAGGGTGGATCCCCTCTTAAATAAGACACTGTAGTGCGCTAATTGACCTCCTTTACCCAATCACGTAACATCCCTCTTGTAATTCTGCATAGGGGAAGATTAATACTAGAAAAGTACTTGTCCACTCCTCTATATAACAAACATCTTACCTTCTCTTCAAAGAAAGGTGTATGGTCTACATTTTATGCTTGTTAGGCAGTGATCCTAATCTTTTCTATTGAAAACAAGAGCAAACTCAGCATAAGAGTTTAGCTTAGGAGCGTATGTACTGAGATGAAATTGTGGGGATTAAAGGATTAGGTGAAAGTTGGCACATAGGTTTCTCAGGTATGAGTGGTGGACACAGTAAATAACATTGCCAAGGAAAAAAAGTCTCTGTACTCTTATCAAAACCTCTTTATCAAATCTTAAAATATATTTTTGTAAATATACATATGTACTTGTACAGTACAGTGAGCTAACCTGCCAGTAGCAAACAAGTCAAGGAAACGATTCAAATAGGTCACGCTTCAATGGTAACATAATGTGTATTACCCAGTGACGCCACTAGTGCCACTCAGGTGTTCTGGGGCATTCTATAATCCATTTAAGGTGTTCTGAAACTATTCCATTTCATTAAATCACTTCATATACTGTACATTAAAAAAAAACAACTTGAGAGTTTGAGTTATATGCCACTCTGCAATATTGAACAAACCTTCTGACGTCCAGATTACTTAGGAAATTCGAAAAAGATTCAGTTACTTTAAAGCTGCTTCATTATTTCTGAAAATAGTCAGACTGGACAATGATGCTTCAGGTGCCCATTAATAACTGCAAATTTCCTGTGTGCTTGTAGGTAATTATGAACCCCCAACTAGATGCATGTCTAAGGAATCAACCAGAATCATGGATGGCATAGACTATAGCTTTTTTCTTTTGGTCTGTTTATATACTCTTTATGCCTTATTAACATCAATAGTGGCAGACATGTCTTTGATTGAATTGCCACAATGTTTAATGAATACATGCAAAGTAAGAGGTTAAAATCCACTTAAATATACAGTATTGGAAACAAATATAATGGTTCATCAGTGTTTGGAAATTAGTATAATACAATGTAAAGAATTAGCCTCTGGGATTCAACAGTGTAAATTATCTTCAATATGGAAACAAAATTGATTGGAAAGATTCTGTCATACTGACATAGAATTAGGCTAAGTTTGAAACGGTTGCTGCTTTTTTTACCTCTACCATAAAATCATGGGGAAAAAATATTTTACATTTCTGTATCATGTAGATTTGATCTGACCAGGACTAAGATATTTTATTATCTTTATCTTTTTTTTTTTTTAATCACCTTTTACCTCTATTTCTTTTTTATTTATTAAGGTGTTATCTTTTATCATTGCCAAGTTGTGTGATGCGGTCAAGACACTGGAGGGAGGGGATGCCATCCAGATTAATTTTGACAGGCTGGAGAGGTGGGCCCGTGAGAACTTCATGAGGTTCTACAAGGCCAAGTGCAAGGTCTTGCACCTGGGCTGAGGCAATCCCCTATATCAATACAGGCTGGGGGATGAAAGGACTGAGAGCACCCCTGAGGAGAAGGACTTGGGGGTGCTGGTGGACGAGAAGCTCAACATGAGCCAGCAATGTGCGTTTGCAGCCCAGAAAGCCAACCACATCCTGGGCTGCATCAAAAGAAGCGTGGCCAGCAGGCAGAGGGAGGTGATTCTACCCCTCTACTCCCCCTTTCAGGAGACCCTACCTGGAGTACTGCGTCCAGTTCTGGAGCCCTCAGCATAAGAAGGACATGGACCAGTTGGAGAGGGTCCAGAGGAGGGCCACAAAGATGATCAGACGGCTGGAGCACCTCTCCTATGAGGACAGGCTAAGAGAATTGACACTGTTCAGTTTGGAGAAGAGGAGGCTCCAGGGAGACCTTATAGCGGCCTTCCAGTACCTAAAGGGGGCTTATAAGAAGGATGGGGAGAAACTCTTTAGCATGGCCTGTCGTGATAGGATGAGGGGTAATGGTTTTAAAATAGAGAGAGGTAGATTCAAACTAGATATAAGGAAAAATTTTTTTAGAATGAGGATGGTGGAACACTGGAACAGAGGTGGCAGATGCTCCATCCCTGGGAACATTCAAGGTCAGGTTGGACGGGGCTCTGAGCAACCTGATCTAGTTGAAGATGTCCCTGTTCCTTGCAGGGGGGTTGGACTAGATGAAGTTCAAGCAGGCCAAGTGCAAGGTCCTGCACCTGTGTTGTGGCAATCCCAGGCACAAATACAGGCTGGGCGGAGAATGGATCGAGAGCAGCCCTGAGGAGAAGGACTTGGGAGTGCTGGTGGATGAGAAGCTCAACATGAGCCGGCAATGCGGCCTTGTGGCCCAGAAGACCAACGGCATCCTGGGCTGCATCAAGAGGAGTGTGGCCAGCAGGTCGAGGGAGGTGATTCTGCCCCTCTACTCTGCCCTGGTGAGACCCCACATGGAGTACTGTGTCCAGTTCATAAGCCCCCAACATAAGAAGGACATGGACCAGCTGGAGAAGGTCCAGAGGAGGGCCACAAAGATGACAAGAGGGCTGGAGCACCTTTCCTATGAGGACAGGCTGAAAGAGTTGGGGCTGTTCAGTTTGGAGAAGAGGAGGCTCCGGGGAGACCTGATAGTGGTCTTCCAGTACCTCAAGAGGGCCTACAAGCAAGATGGGGAGAGACTGTTCAGTAGGGCCTGTTGTGATAGGACGAGGGGTAATGGTTTTAAAATAGAAGGAGGTAGATTTAGATTGGATATTAGGAACAAATTTTTTACAATGCGAGTTGTAGAACACTGGAACAGGTTGCCCAGAGAGGTGGTGGAAGCCCCATCCCTGGAAATGTTCAAGGCCAGGCTGGATGAGGCTCTGAGCAACCTGATCTAGACGGGGATGTCCCTGCTCCTTGCAGGGGGGTTGGACTAGATGACCTTTGAAGGTCCTTTCCAACTCTAACCATTCTACGATTCTATTATTCTATGACCTTTGAAGGTCCCTTCCAACTCTAACTATTCTATGATTCTACGATTCTATGATCTTGATTGACTATTGCTCTGTCCTACTTACTATCTGAAGAAACACCTTAAACTGTTATAACGGGAACATAAAAGAGTTAATGAAATCAACAGCACCTTACACAGAGACATTGTTGGTACCAAACTGGCTGAGGTAAGGAGCTACTATACACTTTTTCTTCCAAGGTCAAAAAGTAATAATGTACTTTACAGTTGCTTCCACAAAGGATTCTGAGTGGAAGAACTGAATGAACTTCCCAGCACTTCGCCAGAATGTAGTGCTGCTTCCTATTTTGGCAGGCCAGAACTGAAAATTACCCCGTGCTGTGCTTCTCTTACTTGAATGATCATGAAAATTACTGCTTATTTTCCAGTGATAATTTCAAAAGTCAGACAAAGGAGAATGTGGAACAAGTGTGCTCTGTGAGTGAGAGGGTGGGTGGGTGTCTCTCTATACACTGAGAATCTTAGGCAGAGGTGCACAGAAGAAAGCGGAGGGAACCAGTAGCCAGCCCAGAGCTCCAAACGTGCATGATGCTCTCTTCCTGCTCACCAACCCTTCCCAACGACTTCAGCACTACCTCTTTAGTCTTCTCACCAGAGAACAATCCCAATCTCTTTACTGATATTTAGTGCTTTATAGCATATTTAGTGCTTTACTACTATTACTAGAGGTCTCAGACAAATCTTTTTCCAATCCTGGAGATCTCATTTCTACCCTCCCTCTGATTTTCTCTTCTTTTGCCCCTCTCTGGGGAATAAACACTTGGATTTAAAATCTTTGGGGCTGATAACCTATGACACAGCTAAGTCTTCCAAGACAAAGATAACTCAGAAGTGCTATAGTAATTCAAATAACCCATTTAGAAACTGGTCATCTTGGACATCATTCCTGCGGACCATTCTTCTGAAAGACTCAATTCACAGTATTTCACATCAAATGACCACCACATCAAAACTGTTAATAAGATGAATAATAGAAGCTTTCAGGTCACCCTTTCAATCTTACTGCAGACTCAGTAAAACTTCACCTGCTCACTCTCATGTTTCAAACACCGATTTCACAGACACAAGCATTAGAATCAAATTGATGGTAACCTCTGACAATTCATGAAAATTCTACACATAATAAATTTTCTACTCTTAAAAGTAGCCTCTGTAATTTATAACTTATGATGATAAGGCTTTTTTTCCTTATTTATTATAAATAAAGATATTGCAAATATCAAAGGAGCTTTATGGGTTTGGATTGGCATTCACTGGAGGAGAGAAAGAGACGGGGCTTTTACAGTGGGATGATTCCAGTGGATGAAGACTACTGGTCCTGATGGGAGGAGAAGGGGGAAGTATAGTGCATTATAAAGTTGACTGTGGCAGAGAAGGATAGTCAATGACAGTGGATGAGAGGAAGCAAGGTTATACCATCAAAGCAAGTTTAATGTTCTAAGGAAAAAAAAGCAATTTGGTTATCATCCTTAAGGCCAGCTTCTTATTCCTGCTGTCACATTAAGTCATGGACAGCTGCAGTAAAAAATGCATGAGAGGTACAATAAGTGGGTAGAACAGGAAAGGCTGGACTTTTTAGTACAGGGAATCCAAGGCAGCTGAGACAAGCTCATGCTAATTTAAATGCCTTTCATTATATATTAGCACAGGCTGCAAAAGTTGTGTATGATGTTTTACAAAGAAAATGAAAAAGCTGGCTTGATTTTCAGATGCCTCTACCTCTGTTAGTGCTGAGCACCTATGGAAATGAAAGTGGATGGTCTCTGCTTACAATTGAAGTTAGATATCTTGTAATAGGACACAGAGTGTGATAGTGTCAGGCAGTGGTTATGGAAAGAGGAATGCATGCAAAATGGTTATAGGACTATTCAGTAGTATATGATGCTGTTTCTGTCTCTCTAAGCATTTACACTGAGCTTCTCATCCTCATATCTGATTGTCTCCACATTGTGTCAGTTCCTTCTTGTTATTATTAATTATAAATAATTAGGTTAGCTTGGGAGGGTGAGTCATGGCACAAGAGGTTATGTGGGAACACGTGGGTTTAGAGAGGGGCTCTGGAAAAAGTGAGGGAGCTTTTAACACTAGGAGGTAGGGAAGGTGCTGGAGAGCCATGACTCAGGTGAGGGAGCCCTGGGAAGGAAACATGTGGGAGGGCTGGCTGGGGCAGCCAGCGGAGAGGAGATCCTGGGAGGCAGAGGCACTCATTTTGACCCCTCCCCCAAAGCAAACATGTTGTGAAGGAAGTGGAGACAGGGAGGAAGGAGACAGCCAGATGAGGTGCTTGGTGGGGCAGTGGCAGGCAGGCCTCATGGCAGGCCCAGCGGAGCTGAGATCAGGCCTTGGGTCTCGCTGCAGGCTCAGGCTCAGTCCCAGCGGACGCCTTGCAGCAGGCCTGGGGTGGGGGAGGCCTACTTTCAGCCACCTTTTTGCCAACAGATGAGGGCATGGCTGGGCTGGGGAAGGGAAGAAGAGAGTGGTCTTTGGAGGAGAAAATAATAGTGAATAAAAGCCACAGAGGAAGTGATCCCTTATTGGTCATTAAAAGGGAAGAAGAAGAAGTAGTAAGTCGGAACTTGAGTGCCTGGAGCAGGAGAGTGAACGTGAGTATCGTCTCATGAGTTTGTGTCAAAAAAAGCTGTTTGAGACGGCATTTAGAGGGGATGGGAGATGACAGAGAAGACAGCCAGCACGCTGCACTAGTGATAAAAGTGGGGTGAAATACCAAGGGAAGGAAGTGTCATGACCAGAGAAAAGACAGTGACAGGAATTAAGAAGGGAACAAGTCAAGTGGAGAGGTTCAAAATCCCAGGAAAAAATTAGAGCCTTTCCACATTAAATGGAGCTGAGAACAGAAGGAAGATATGTGAACTTACTTATTAGTAGCCTGTCCATGTCTGGTGCCATGAGAGCTGAGAGAGCAGAGCTGAAGTGGTCATGCAGAGGATTAGCGATATGAAAGTGAAGGGAGTAGACACAGACAGCGTGATGGCAGGAGCAGAGGGAGTGGAGCAAGACAGGTGAAAGCATGAGGCACACAGGGAGACTGAATTCCCCTCCACATAATGCAGAAGCTACCATGTCAGGAGACAGCACACTTATTACACAGAATATGCATCTCGGAGGAAATTAATTGTGAAGTAAGTGTTTAGAAAATGTTCACGTTCTCAGTAAAACAAAGGATTAACAATGATCCAGTTAGATTAGAGGTGCTAGCACTGGGGACCAGTATTGCAAGACAATGCATTACTCCTCTGAGTCACTCGCTTTGTTCTCACATGGACCTTTATTAACAGCAAATCTTTACCTCTTGATGGTTGCCTGTGGATCATGTGAAATGAGTTGGTGGCTCATTCCTCTTCATACTGAGAAGGTATCCACATTACAAAAATCATCACTGCTAATTACAAGCCATTTGCACTAATTGGTATCCTTGCTGGAAGTCTTCAGAGGGAAGAAGGCTAATGACTAAACAACAGGCATGACAACTAAAACACCCAGTTTCCATGAAGCTGGCCTCCTGACTCATCAGGGACTATGTGGGGTGGGTGACTGGGGATATGGCGGTTGTTGCCTGAGGTGTGTGAGATATGGATGGCCTTTTTAGAACTGACCACTGATTTTCTGAGCTTAAGCTTTCAGCAGTGATGAGGATTTGTGATTTTTGTATGCTGTACTTCTTCTGTACTGCTACTTGCAATGGAAAGAGCTTCCTACCTGCGAGTATTTTACCATGGTTTATTTTCTGACTTTTTGGTTGTTGCTGCTTTCATCTGATTGCCCATCATGTGCATAAATGACAAAGTAAATAACTTCTGTTTTCTAATTTATCCATAGTAAGTGAAATTAGTGTCTTCTTAATAGTTTGCTTCTTTTGCCTCATTTCCCTTTTCAGAGAGTCTCAGATATAGAAGCATAGTAGAAAGTCATTGTAACTGTCCATCCTTCAATGAGAAGAGTAAAATGAAAAAAAAAACCAAAAAACACTAAGCCTCCTGTCTCCTGGTTTTACTAGTTACTGGCTAACTTTGCATGACACAGCGTCTGTGTAACTGGAGAAGTAGGGGGAAAAACCCACATATTAGCTAACCTAAGTAATAGCAAGAGCAAATATACTACGCAGCAGGAGCCTTAATGTTTCCTGTGTATCCAAATATCACAAATTTGGCATAGAGAACTCAGATAATCTGAAACACTTGGAACAGACAAGCAACATGACAGTTTATGGGATAAATACGTTTCAGGGAGGTGCGTGGAAATTGGAAATACAGTTACCTGAAAAGAGTAACAACTCAGCAACATGAAACAGGTCCTTGCCCAAAACAAGAATCTGTAGTATCACTGTCTCTGTGACTCATGGTCTCATTTCCCTTCTTGAACGTTATATCCACCCAACTCATACTTGGAATGCTGAAGGTATATCCATTTTGCAAAAGTAAAACACAGCTCAGAGGGAATTTCTTTATCAGTTTGAGATGTCTTTCTCCAGTGTTTCTTAAATGTTCAGAGCTCTTAATGGCATCAATTACTCATCCTCTTGCTCAGCATTTCTCCTAATCAGGTCCTGGGGTCTCAAAGTAGGAACTTGGAGGACGAGGAACTTGCAACTAGTGATCACCTTGCTTTTGGGAGATGACAAACAAAAAGCAACCCAACCCATGGAAGCATCCTATAGACAGACATGGCATTTTGTACTTAACTCTGATTTTTTCCACAAACAGTGGATATATGCTGTGGACTTCTTGAAACTAGGGTCTTAGAGTGATCCTGTAATTATGTGACTAGTTTATGTTGTATGAATAACCTTTGTTCTACCATTTCCTAAGGCTGAGTATTGGACATGGCAGTTGTAATTATGTTCAATAACAGAGGTTTATAAATGCAGTTTTTTAACCAATTTGGACTCTGCTAAACTAGAAAATGAAGGAAAAAGTAATCAGTGTATTGCCTGCTATTTCAAAGACTTTTAGAAATGTCATTAAATTAATTCTCTCTTTGATAGCCTAAAGAAAGATCATTTTCACATATGTAATTTCAATGATGCTTATAAAAGGCTTTCTGAGATTGCTAGAGAGAATGGATCAGTTTTCCGATGTTCTCTATTAGTGAACAGATGTAAAACAACCATAAAACACTAAGTCCTTTAAATCTCATGCTTTCAAGAATGCTTACAAAGTAAGATTATAGCAGACACAGAGAACAAGTAGAATGATTCTACCTAATATTATCTAGGGGTGAGTAAATCCATAACACAATTTTAAGTTAAATTTAGAAGACACCTTGTAGTATTTCAGGTACTGCATAGCAAATTGCAGCACATATTTTACTTCTTGTTTTCTGAACAGAAAAAGAAATGTAAAGAAGTTTTATAATTTTGGCTGAAGACTTACTGGTCTCGTTTTAAGAGGGAATCTCTTTCTTTGTCTATGATGAATGTTTCCCTAAAATGAAGGAATGTAAAATCATTACCTAATTTAGATGGAATAGACACTCCTTACTGCTTTAGGTGCTTATCATGGATAAATCATGCTCACCTCGGTCACATTAGCAGTTCCACTGATATCAGGAGAACTGCACTGAGAAAGAGAAGCTGTATTTGTTGCCAGTGCTCTCATCAGATAAGGGACTGAGATAGCAGATCTTTTGGAATGTGACTAGTGCTGATGATTTCTAGGGGTAGCTAAGTGCCTTTCTGAAGAGGAAGGACATAAGATCCCTTCTGCCGAGGGACTTGCTGAGCAGCTTCTATCAGTGGCTGCTGTCCTTTGCAAAACCCTTCTGATTTCAGGAAATGTCCAGACAGGCACAAGGACCTGAGTTAGTATCTCCTGTTGCAGCAGTGTGAACTAATTATAGACACAGAGTAATTGTTGAGTAATAAGGCGGTGAGGAATGACAGAAGGAACAACAATAAGATTATGTGGTCACTTGGCAAGGGATGGTGCTTGGTATAATGCAGTTTAAGGGGGTTTGCTTGTTGTTTTATTCTAATTAGGGTGTATGTCCTATTTGGCTGATGTTATTAAAGTATTGTGAAAGGAGTGCATCTACGGGACGGACTTAAGAGAGTTCAGGACAGTGAACTTGTAGAACGACTCAGGACAGGCACACTGTGCAGAGGGCATGATGTGGAGAAAACGCAGAGATAGCTGTTGGACCAAAATACAGAGACTGTTGGCATTGACAAAGTAGGGGACATAGACCGCTAGGTCACACACCTGGGTAACAGGACACAGCAAAGTGGTGATATAGCCTGACCTGACACCACTAAGATCAGTGAACCATTAACCTACATAAAAAGCATGATCAAGTCCAGAGACTTTCTTTTGAGAAAAATGTTGCCATAGGCAGAAGCAGACAGGCATGAGCTCACACTCCTTTTGCTGCAAGCTGATCAGCAAGCATCTTCGGTTCTCATACCTGTCATCCTAAACACACCCTGAAAAAGGACAGCTTCACTATGGTGTAGCTGTATGGCTTGTGGGTGGAGCTAGCTTACACTCAGACTGCTTGGAATGGGCAGTGGTGATCACACCTACTGTGCCCATCTGTGTAAACATACTGACTTTGCCACTAACTCTGAAATCTTCAGTCCCGGATCTAGAGTATTTTCACGTGGTATTTAAATTTGAGACAAAGTGGTAATTTTAACCATGTCCTCTGAAGTGTGAATTTCCATTCACGCGTACCACCTGGGAACACACTTCAAAGATTGTGCTCCCGCCTACTCCTTGGCCACTAGCATGGCTTGAATATGCAGTGGAGGAGCTCTGGAGCAAAGATTCAAAGTCTGGCTTGTGAAAAGCTGGTTTCTGAGCATGATATTAGTGGTTCGAACTATGTGCCTTTGGAGAACTACTACAAAACTTGCCATCTCTTGTGAGGTCCCTTTTGAGCTATGGAAGGTGGTAATACCTGCTTGTACTTGATCTGTTTCATGAATGCCCCTGGCTTTTACTAGCCCTCCTAATTTTGGACTCTTTTTTTTTTTTTTTTTTTTCCCAGGCATGAAAAGCTGATGTGGAGAGCTTCCATTGTCACACAGGCAATGTCCAAAATTCCTGGGAAGACATTATATCTGATAATATAAGTTCATACTCAGGTGCAAATTCCAGATAAACTGTTACCTTTCTGTTCTGGTTTCTGTGCTAGGTCTGCTAACTCTCTCTTCAAAGCCTCCTGGGATATTTTGCTCTTTCCAATGCACAAGTTAAATGGAAGTTAGTCTATCTGAACATGCCTCCATTTCATTTTTCTGCTGAAGGAATGTTGTCTTATTAAGACAATTTAAGAAAGCTGGTTTAAAGATAGAGAGAAATTGTCTTTTTATATCAGAGCTGTTAGATATTTACAAGTGTTCAAGTGTGAGTTCTATGAACAAACATATGCTGCTGTACACACACAGCAAGCCTGACTCTTTGGATTTATTCTGTGGGAAATATAGTTAACTCTGGATCAGTCTGCTCTGCATCAGTTACGGAAATGTGTGGGAAAAGTAGCCAGTTACTGCAAAAATATGAGAAAAAGCCTCTCTCATGTGCTTTTTTTTTGTTGTTTGTTTTTTTTTTAATATATTTATACTAAGTAAGACCTGGTCATTTAATACAGAACATCCTATTACTGTATAGGACGACTTGAGAAGCGTCGCTGACATCCTGCCTTTTCTGTCCTTCTTTATCAGCTGCTTTCTTTGCTGTCTCAGCTGATTTGTATTTTGGTATCTTATTCTTTAGTCTTTGTAGTTTGCCTATAAAGAGATCACACACCTCTGGTGTGAATGTGCATGTCTTTGGCTTCCCCTTCATTTGACCTTGCTGGAGTTCCTCAGAAAACACTGGATTTGTTTGCCTGCCACACAGTCTTATTCTTTGCTCTGCTTTGCTAGTATTGGAAATAGAACTGAATCAGAGCTGATGCAGATCATAAGTTAAAAAATCTTTCCCTGCTAAATGTGGCTTATAAATACTATGTGCAGCAAAATATAAAATTATAATAAGACAACTAAAATCTCATTAATTAGAGAAAAAGTTATGCCACTCAGAGATACATTTTAGAACTCTTGAATATAAGAAATTTATCTTTATGCAGGTTAAAAAGGAAGATACGTTTTTCACAGAGTGGCCAAACATTTCTGGTTCCTGTAAGAAACGTCATTAAACAAACAGAATTGAGACACTCAAATTCATTATTCTCTTTTGAAAATCTAAGAATGTTGTCATTATGCTACCAGATAATTTAACGGTTCTAACACATTGTTCTGCTTATCTGCAGCTACTCAGCTAGAAGATTTACCAGTTAAGTATTTCCCATTTTCTTTTTGTGGTTTATGCTTCTACTCTATTTTCCAAATTAATTTTGTATTGAAATTGAAGACACTAAAATCCACTTAGCTACTTTCTCTATTTCAGTTTTTATTCTCTCTCACAAAGTATAGTGTAATTTATTTTTTGTTTACCCCATGAAAGAGCAAGAATTAATGCTCCTCTCAAAAATGAAATGTCTTATCCATCTCCTATTTGCGTGAATCTACAGAAGCAGGTTATATGTAGAAAATGGAAAATAATACCCTGATACTCTGTGGCCACGTAAAACTGAAGAGTTAAATTCTGACACCTTTGTCTCCTTGAGGTTTGTCAATTTTGATTGGGATTGCATGGCCATTTCCTGCATGACAGAGGTGGTGATGATTTCTGTGACCTTTTCATATCCTTTATAGGTAATTTAGGGAAGTTCATCTGTGTGAGGGATTTCAGTGATGGTCCATGTAGGGCCACTGTGGGAAACTACAAGCTGCACACAGCTGTGAGAACGCGACCTTGGAGAGGGGAGCTAGGAGGGTTGTTATCTGGGAGAGGGGAACTAGGAGGGTTGTTATTGAGCAGTATGTTGTCGCTATCCGGGAACCGCTGTTAGCCAGCAGGGCATGTACTTGGCAGGCCTTGCTGCATGCGCTGGCCACGCGTGCACCAACACCTGGTCAGTACTCTGCCACTGAATCTGCTGAGGGTATAAACAGAGGTGGCTCGGAGCAGAGGGAGAGAGAAAGGACCCCGAGCTCACTCTACGAACAACAGGGGACGCCCTGAAGGTGCTGCGCCTACCAACCTTCTCTGCTCTGACCCCGCTGATCATCATCCTCCTGCTCGGCGGTGTCTCCGGCTTAGTCGGGTTGGTGAGACTCTCATAAACGGAAAACAATAGGCTAGTAACTGCTTATGCTCCGAACTGTAACTGCTTATGCTAGGTAACTGTAACTGCTTATGCAAGGCTATAATAGAGCAATAAATAGTGTTGTGCTTTTAAATATCATATGTCGGGTGAACTTTGTGCATAGGAATCCTACGAACTGGTTACATAGAATCATAGAATGGTTAGAGTTGGAAGGGACCTTCAAAGGTCATCTAGTCCAACCCCCCTGCAAGGAGCAGGGACATCCCCCACTAGATCAGGTCGCTCAGAGCCCCATCCAGCCTGGCCTTGAATGTTTCCAGGGATGGGGCATCCACCACCTCTCTGGGCAACCTGTTCCAGTGTTCTACAACTCGCATTGTAAAAAATTTGTTCCTAATATCCAATCTAAATCTACCCCCCTCTATTT